>JAAOAI010000564.1:0-35451 GCA_013758895.1 Fusarium bulbicola
CCTATAGGTTAGGCTATAAGGTAATATTAAGATATAGGTGCCTTAGGCCTACCTATCCCTCTATAGATAGCCTGCCTACTTAGGCCCTAGCTAGCTTCCCTAATACACATACACCTTTTGCCCACTCCCCTTAACAGATTCAAGGCCCTAGGTGTGGCTAGTAGGAGCTCGCGCCACACTTGATGAAGCGTGTGTCATGGAAGCGGAAGTGACCGGGCTTCGGTATCTCCAAGCTCACGAACATATCGTCTGATATTGCTGTAAAACTTTTTATTGTATTCACTCATCAATTGGCTGCAGGACCCTCTAAAATACTGAGTTCTGGAGTCTGGGTCCTGAGGTATCAATATCACAAAGACAAGATCAAACCATCATCATGCGTGCTCACGATGCTATGCAGAGCGAGGAAGCCAATGATGCTGCTTGGGAAGCTGCCAGAGGAGGTGTTGCAGGTGCAGTCAAGTGGGGAATAGGTGCCGCAGTGTTGGGTGCTGCCGGGTATATCTGGTCGCCGTTGTATCGATCCATGACGATTCAATTCAAAGTGTAGGGCTCATTCTCACAGCTGATCCATTATGGTACTGACCTTTTCAAGATATTTACAAATGTGCGGCATGGTGCCTGGGGCCATGATCGAGGCAGACTCACGGCTCAGAGCATACGAGCACCGAGTGAGAATGCAGCGGCGGTTGATGGGAGACAGGGCTAAATGGGAACGGTATGAGAAAGAGTTCATCAAAGGTGATGGCAAGTGATCACCTCTGGCACGGAAACAGAGTCCCTATGATGTCAATCTCTCATTGAAAAGTCTTGACTGTAACTGCTTGGGGTATAACGGCGTACATATGTCACATTAGAGATGACCATCGAGTCGTCTGTGTAAATCACATTACTTTAGCATCTTTCTTTTGCTTTCTCAGTCGAATACCAACTCCAACGCCAATGATGTACCCATATCTAGATTCATCTCCATATTCTATACCCGAAATCGCTTAGGATCCATGTTGATTTTGCATAGCCGAACGACGCATCCGCTGAGCTGGAGTAGTGTCTGCACACCTTCAAGAACCTTCATATGCGTAAAGCCAATCTCTTTGATAAACTCCAGCTTTGCATGTTCGCTCAACGTAGGGATTGTTTTCGTAACCTTGAACATAGTGCTAATAATGTCGTGGCTTGAATAACCTAGATCCCAAAGTTCTCGGAGTGTTTCCAGTGCGGAATCAACATTGCCTTCATAGCAAGCCTTCAGCATTGCCTGCACCTTGATTGGATGAGGCGAGTCAACAACCTTGAAGACATTGTCTCCTGAGACGAATCCAAAACCGGCAAAGGTAGATTGAAGGTTGTTGATAGCTTGTCGCATATCTCCCTCGGCGCTGAAAACCAAGGCTGCGAGTCCATCGTCACTGTATTCGACCTTTTCCGCCTCAATAATTTGCATAAGTCGCTTTACGACTTGGGCATCCGTTAACTTGGCGTATCGTAGGATGGCGCATCGTGATTGGAGGGGTTCGATGATCTTATTGGACTGGTTGCAGGCAAAAGCGAATCGTGTAGTGTTGGAGTAGATCTCCATAGTTCGTCTAAGGGCTTGCTGAGCACCCGAAGTCATGCTGTCGGCTTCATCGAGAATAACAAGTTTATGGCGCCCCGCAGGCAGAGTGACCTTCTTTTGGGCGAAGCCCTTGATTCTGTTTCGGACAACATCAATGCCTAGGCGTGTCAGTGGGGTGGTCGTCATATCAGAGGATCCCAAGTACCTCGCTCGTCACTCGCATTGAGCTCCAAGACCGCTTCCTTGTACGATTCACCTAAAAGTTGCCTGGCCAGACATAGAACACTGGTGGTCTTTCCAATGCCAGGCATACCCGAGATGATTACATGGGGCATGTTGCCTTCTCTCGCAATGATCTTTAGTCTTTCGATCGTTTCTGTGTTGCCGACGACATCGTCGAGGAACACTGGTCGATACTTTTCTACCCTAGGAACAATCAGTGAGCAATTCTTCAAGAGGCATGAAGGGCATACCAGGGAAGTTCATAATTTGTGGTCCCATTGGAAGAAGCTTTGATAGCCGCCTTTGAGGCAGAGTTCGACGATTCGCCACGTTCTTCGGGTTTCTGGGAAGACATTTTGGGTATGCTGTTGTGGTGAAATCGTCGATCCTACACTACAACTGAAGCCTGAAATGGTATGTTAATCACTTTACGCGACTGGGAGAATACAGACGCGTCGAGCTGATGGCCCGTGCGCCAGAATCTGGAGCCAAGGTAGTGCCCCACTCCTGCCACCGCTTTCTACTTTCTATGGCAAAATCTTGTCAGTGCGATAACTTTTTTGAGTCTGCCAAACAGCGAACATATCACCAACAGTATCTTGAGTTCCACAGTTTCTGGACGATTCACGACGAAAACACAGCTGAAAGCCCACGAAAATAATAGCAGCCTCGATTTTAAAGCTTCACAAACCATCAAGCAGCCATGGGTGTTCAGAAAAAGACTCGCAAGTTCGCAGAGGTATGCATCCTTATCGATAAGCAGCGCAAAAGTTGCCCAAATTTCAAGATATCCAACGATGAAGATGGGGCATGCAAACATCAAGCACCTCAAATGCTGACCACAATACGCAACAGGTGAAGCGGCTCATTGGTCGTCGCGATGCCAGACTAAAGGAAAACAAACTCAAGGCTGAGCTCGCTCAGAAGGAGAAGGAAAAGAAGACCATCAACGGCGAGCTTATTCGAGAAGCGCCTCAGATGCCAAGCAACATGTTCTTTCAACACAACACAGCTCTCGTTCCTCCCTACAACGTCCTCGTGGATACCAACTTTCTCAGTCACTCGGTTCAGCGGAAGCTCTCTCTTCTCGACTCCATGATGGATTGCCTCTATGCGAAGTGTAACCCTATCATCACATCCTGTGTGGTAAGCCTCCAGCTCCAAGCTTGAATCCTTCGGACCGCGACTAACAGGTATTTCCACTCTTAGATGAGCGAACTTGAGAAGCTCGGACCTAAGTATCGACTGGCCCTAAGAGTTGCAAGGGACGAACGATGGACACGGCTTGAATGCGACCACAAGGGCACCTATGCAGACGATTGTTTAGTCGACAGGGTGCAGAAATCCAGAATCTATATCGTGGGGACAAATGATAAGGCGCTCAAGCAACGGCTACGAAAGATTCCTGGTGTGCCAATCATGAGTGTGGCAAGGGCCAAGTACGTGATAGAGAGGTTGCCAGGTGCGCCTGACTCCTAGGCGTTCTTTTTGTTGTTTGGGAATGGAGAATTTGCATTCACGAGTTTACGACGCATCACATAGCTTGGTTCTGGCTAGCACTAATGTCGTTGAGCCTGGTTACTATTTGAAAGGGTTGTTATGCGATGTTCTAGGGTAGCTAGGTACAAAATTCAGCGGGTATTCACCCTCTTTCATAGCAGAAGGACAAGCTACTACATATTCAATTGGATGTCTGATGTTCACATGGGCGGCGCTTCTTTTGTATCGGGGTCGGGTTAGTTGAGTATTTAACTCGTCCAGCCCAACGATCGTGGTCGAACTCATACAGTGTTCCCCGGAAATAAGTGGCCGTGAATCCTTTGGCGACATGTGATTGGGTGTTCATCAGTATCCGACCAGGTATACTACTGTAGCATCTGACATACATCTTAGGATACGCACTCCCTTTCAAATATCAGTATTAAACCGTCAAAAACGACTTATATAAAGTCAAAAATACACACTGCCTGGTATTGTTGATACTTGAATTGTCCCTCGACCTTTGGGAAGCCTTCACACCAGCGCATTATCTGACGGAGATGGATTCCAGCCCAAATGATAATGATCAGTCATCAACATCAGAAGTCCGTCAGAAGCGCTCACGCGTTCTTCTTTCATGTGCACCATGTCGCAACTCAAAGTTGAAATGTGACAGGGAGCAACCATGTGGGCAATGCTCCAAAAAGGGACGCGCATCTCAGTGTACTTATGCCCCAAAACCTGAACGGAAACGGCCTGCCAAAGGCATGTCCGCACGTTTGAAGCGTCTTGAGGGCATGGTGCGGGAGATGATGGACTCTGAAGGTGCAGTCCCAGTAACCCAAGCAAGTACCGGAGCCGGGGCAGGATTGGCGAATGGTACTACTACAGGACCGGACGTCCAAGGCCATGTCGTACACAGCAAGAAAGGGGCAACCTACGTTGGCGCAACGCATTGTATGGCAATGCTGGAAGATGTACGTATTCATTGAGGAGTCTGTGATGATTATGTAGAGCCGGGACTAACAGTGAGTTAGATTGAGGACCTGAAAGACTACTTCGAGCAGCCTGAAGAAGCGGGAGAGGATCAAATCCTAGATGATGAGATTGATCCAACAGAAGTCATGTTGAACACAAGAGCTGGACCAAGGAACCGTGAGGAGTTGCTTAGTCGCCTACCGGACAGAAAGGTCGCAGATAGACTTCTTTCGCGTTACTTTGCGTCGATGAGTCCTTCGCAACGTCAGTATGTCCCGCTAAACACCCAATGCTCTTACTAACAATTTTCAGATATTGTTCACCGGCCAGTTTTTACCAGGCAGTATTCTAGGTTCTGGCAAGACCCTAACGATGCATCATTGCATTGGCTAGCGCAATTATTCATGATGCTCAGTCTTGGCGTCTTTTTCAATAACTTTATAAACTCAAGTGAGCTCACGGGTGACTCTCCTCTCCCAGCTCAGGACAGGATCCGTCACTACAAGGCTTGTGCTGGATGGGCTCTCGTCTGGGGCAAATATACACAACCATCCTCGGCGACGCTCCCAGCGTTCTTGCTCTACGTTGAGTCATCTTTCCTCTTCAACCGTGCAGCTCAAATGAACTGCTACGTACTCTCAGGCGTATGCATCCGTCTGATGCTCAAGATGGGTCTTCATAGAGACCCAAGTAAGCTGGCGAACATCTCACCTTATGAGGGCGAGATGCGGAGGCGCATGTGGAACATGGCCATTCAAGTCGAACTTCTCGTTTCTTTCCACATGGGCCTCCCGAGCATGCTACAAGGTATAGAAACTGACACTGCAGTACCACGAAATCTAGACGACCATGACTTTGACGAAGATTCGACGGAATTGCCGCTTAGTCGACCACCTACAGACTGGACCTCTATGACATACCCGATCCATAAGACACAGATTCTTCGAGTGTTTGGACAGATCGCGAGACAAGCTCATGCTCTGACACCGCCAAGTTATGCTGAGGTCGCCAAGCTCGACAACTTGCTGCACGAGACCTGGAAGAGTGTCCCATCTTTCATGATGGTACGGCCACTAGATGAGTGTGTTGGTGATCCGCCCGTTCTGCTCATCCAACGTTTCGGGTTGACAGCTCTATACAACAAATGCCGTGTTGTATTGCATCGTCGGTATCTCGCAGAGGCAATTCCGCAACGTGAGCATGATTACTCACGCAGGCAATGTCTAGAGGGTGCTTTGTCGCTGCTCAATTATCAACACATTATCTGGGAAGCTTGCAAGCCAGGTCACGTATTGAGCCAGCATGGTTGGTTTGTCTCGTCCCTCGCGGTTCATGACTTTCTCATGGCCGCAATGATCCTTTACCTCGTCGTCAAGAATGAAAACTATTCAGAGGTTGGAAGTGACTATGACTGGATGTCGCAGAGTGCACCAACACCAACAAAAGATGAATTAATTTGTATGATCAAGAGGTCTTGGCTCATTTGGGCAGATGTGTCACGAGACGCAGTGGAAGTCAAGAAAACAGCAGATACACTGGCTACAATGTTGGCTAAGCTCGGAGCTTCAGTTGAAGAGCCAGCAAGTGTCCTTGAACAAGCTGTTCCCAGTGTCAGTGGTGATAACGAATACTCTTCGCTTGGGGCTCCATCTGTAGACCCTAGCACACTGGGGTCGATCGGAGGTGATCCGGCACTGCTGTCGAGTCTGGGGTTGGGTAAGACGTCCCAAGGAATATGATAGATAAGAGATATGCTTACAAGGATAGGGTCATCAACGGGATCTACATCAGACCAGACACCCCTGGATCTCAATCTGGCAGGAGATGCAGGAACTAGCATGAACTTTACGAATATGGGGACGGAAGGTCTTCAGTTTGATCCGGCTTGGATGGATACTGCAGCTAGCAACATGGATTGGGTAAGTTGCGTCGTGGTCGTTATCATGAAAGCTGTGCATTTGGCAAACTAACAATCTAGGCAGCGTTACCTCGACATTTCGCTGGCTCACAGTCACGATGCTGGACGCAACGAAGACACTGGTCAAACGTGGATAGAGAGGGCACCGCCGTTAGAACAAATGGATATCATGGGTTCGGGAATCTGGATTCCAGGTCATCCTGAATCCACTTGAGGACGATCAAGCAACGTCCTCAGAAGTGTAGTTACGGTTATACTAGAATCAATTATATTGGCAATCTGAAACCAGGTGTTGACCACGACAGCTTATCGTACCTCGTTGATAACTTGTTGAGTCAGATAACAAGATGAGAATGCTGATAACGCTTGAGACAGATCGTCCTCCGGGTATGTCACCGCTTCAACAAACGAAAGGGTGGTGTGGCCCTCACGAACTGTTACAACCAACGGGCCATACAATGCATACACAACATTCCGAGCTAGGTCCGCTTTCTGGGGAAACGAGATCCGGGGGACTAGCTAGCAATCCCCGCAGAGCATTTAGATGATGATTTGGATGAAGCTCATCGAAGCGGGAGAGGATTCAGACTTCTCAAGCTTGGCCTTTGTTTCTTCTTTTTACCAACACGCGATATTGCCGCAGTATTTGGTGATTGAGCAGTCGGCACAAGATCATCATTGTGACAGTATCACCAATATGCGAAATGGCTGACGTGTTCGCCTTGAAACACCCACCGATAAGCATGTCAATACACGATATGACAACAGCTGAATCCAATCCAAAGGATCATGGTGATTACAGGGATGTATGACGTCGATCCGGGGAATTGGTTGATGAAATTAGTGGCGCCGTGTGCTCCGCGGAGATGGTCATATCAATTGCGGCGTCGGGATCCAATCCGTCGACACAATATAAACTTGCACAACACCATACAAACAATACGGAACTCTGGCCGAAGTATACTGTACGTTCGAGAATGTCGGCTTGCAGCGCAATCCAATATTGAAAGCAATATCCAGTGATCAGGTCGTGTGATTGCGTTTGATAGACCGCCAATTCGCAATTTGAACCTTCTAGAACAAAATCACGGTTCTAGCATGACGCCCGGGTCCATACGCCGTGTGTTGAGCAGGTGACCGGCAAACCACCCCTGAGCCGGTTCACCCTGGAGGACCGAAAGGTATTCATGGAAATCAAAGTCGTACAAGCGCAGCGTCAATCATTGTTGGCAGCGTGAAGTCCCAGCCATGGACTGTTTCGACCGTCTTCTAGACTGGCGAGCGATGAATAACATGAGTGAGATTTGTATTGAATAAAGTAAAAATACCCCAAGGAACTCTGAAGAAGGCTTCACGCATTCAATATGTCAAGAGACTGCAGAGCCCACTATAAGCCAAGTCAACAGTGCTTCTGCCATAGCAATGGCCATGGCAGTTCCACACACTAGGGGAAGTTATCCGCCACGATGGAGAGCTCTCGAAAAGCATAGCATAGCAGAAGATCGTTTCGTTCCGTTCCATTTCATTTCGTTTGCGAGTCTGGTGACCAACAAGGGCTTCATCGCCATCCCACGACGCCGCTATCAGTTGTACGAACAAATAGGCAGCTTGATGTTAGACGTGTTGTCAAGTTGATGAGAAATGGATTCGGGTTGAAAATTTTTGACTGGAGAGTCGTGGTACTGCCTGGATACTTTTACCTAATTTGAACGCTACTTCGGCACTTCTTCAACCACCTCCACTTCTATCGTGGGCAGCTTTCTGCCCTGGTCTTTGTCTTTTCGGGTTTGAATACCACCAAATGTCTGGCCGCCGGCCAACTGGGTATCCAGTTCCAAAGGAGAAAGAGACCAAGACCTGGATCATGACCTGGACCCGAACCTCAATTTAGTAGCGGGAGCGTGCGTTCCTAGTCGGTTCGCTCCCGCGGGGATGCGAAGATCTGTTTCGTTCGTAGAGGGCAGGTAAAGTCGTGGATCGTTTGTTGGCCTCTCAGTAGCACCGGTATACTGTTCCTCTGCTGGTTGGTACGACCGACTGCCCGCTTAGATTGCTTATTTCTCTAATAAGGTTGATCACGGGCAGAGCCTCAGAGTGGTCTTAATGGGCTTGACAATGGTTGGTGACATTGTGGTTTGATCGTTCATGATTGTGAGGGTGGAAGAAGGGTAGAAAAGAGGTTGAGAGGAGGTTGAGAAATTGAGGGAACGTTTGTAAGTTGATAGATTAGATAGGTATATTCCGAAGTGAAAAACAACTGCCATTTACGGATAATATTGCTGGGACTGATAACTAATAAGCGCCTGTCCTATCAAAGCTCGGCCTGTTGGCGACAAGCTGAAGTCAGTGCAATTGAAGTGACCTGTCCAATGTGCGAGCCCGATACTTCAGCTCGCGCGGCAACCTATTCCTTGCCCAGACAGAGAGCATTAGCTAGACCATCTTTCTCTTCGACCAAATCATGCCAGTATGCCTCGGCTGCAATGCAGTCACCATCATGAAATGAGAAGGAGTGAAGAATGAGGAGTGATGAGGTACACCAGACATCAGCTCCCCTCTCCGACCTGATATTGGGTTGGTGATAGTGTGGAGGAGGTAGTATCGCGCCATACGTGCCGTGCCAATCGTGGGGGAATCACTGCGCGGCAGAAGCCAAAAATGGAGAGGGTCAATTCCATGATGGACTTGCCTGCTTAATCTGCGCCGTGCTGTTGGGTGATGATGAGGGGTTGATTTAGCAAACAGGTACTAGACCAGGTCAACATCAAGGGACGGACCAGCCGTGGTCTTGTGATGCATTCATCAGGCTAACATGAACCGAAAGGGAGAAAGCAAATTACTCTAATTCTCTATCTATATGTCCCGACAACAACGTTGTAGATGGAATCGAGTAAAAGCTATGTAATGGGAATGAGGACCAGCGCCTATTGGCGAATGATGGTGTTGGGGTATGGCCGATTCCGCAATCTGGAACCTGGAGCATCCCCGTCGTTTGTCAAATTGTCTCTCTTGTCATGACATGGGTGGCACTGCATTTGTCTGGTTTGGTTGTTGGACCTGGACCTGAAATTCCTTGTTGGACACCGACACCTTCATGGTTAAAATGACATTTCAAGTCGACGACAGATATGCAAGAGCTGCCAAGATGTTACCCAGATCGGCCGCTCACGAGTCGAGTCCCCTACTCACTTATTATGCAGGGAAATATTAACCTACACCTATCCGACAGTAGGCTGACTTCATGGCTGATACAAACATGGGGCGCTAAATAAGCTTCCTTGTCAGTTGACTCCGAGACACCGACCTGGAGATATCAATACATCAGTAAATTCTGGGCGATAAGCCCAGCGCCCTGGATCGCCGATTCAGAGACAAGCTTGAACTGATCTTGGTGTGATTGGCCATCCCCGGACTTTCAATCTGTGCTGGGTTTAGTCCAAGAGAGGGTCTTGTTTGAAGTATTTAACAATTACGACGTGAGAGACCGAGGAGAAGATGAGCTTATTCACAGATATGAGTGAAATGAGGCCTTCGATGGTATTGCCGGAGGGGCAAATGGGAACACGAGTTTCGGTGGTATTGCGTCCAAACCTTCGCCTTCTAACGACATCCAGCAGGCTCTCGAGAGGTCAGCTCGTGGCTCGTGGTGTAAGATTGATAGCGATAGCCTGGAAACAAGGAGGCTCATACATACCACGAGCAATCAATTTTTGCCCCGATTGGTCCAAGCTTGACCATCTTGGCCGATCCTCTATCCACCTTGACGGCTCCAGAAGCTTTTCCAAGGCGTAGCCGGCCGGTTTGAATTTTCTTACCCTTGGTGACCCTGTTGCCGTGCGCGTCCGGCATTGGCCCAAGCTTTCATATTGGGTGGTGAGTTAACGTAACGCCTCTGGATTCCCGGAAACCATTATTTCCACCATCATCACGAGGGTAAGGTAACTTGTACTTGGGTGGTCTGTTTTGACGTCTGTACGGAGTAAATGGCCCACCGAATAGCTGCGCCCAACTACCATGGGAGTGCAGCCCTGGTACCGGGGCGCCTGTAGGCGTCACCTGGGGTCGAAAAGGCAACATCAGGTCTCTTTATCTTTCGTATCTTGCCCTGTCCTGAGTAAGGGAGGAAAATCTCTTCATTTAAAAGGACGGTCAAGAGTTAAACCCGTTTCATCCGGAAAGGTACTTGGTAGAAGTACTGATAAGAAGATTCGGAGTGGTTCCGTCT
Source organism: Fusarium bulbicola (assembly GCA_013758895.1). Taxonomy (NCBI): domain Eukaryota; kingdom Fungi; phylum Ascomycota; class Sordariomycetes; order Hypocreales; family Nectriaceae; genus Fusarium; species Fusarium bulbicola. Next base: position 10,381 of record JAAOAI010000564.1, read on the forward strand.
AGGTTCAACAAGGTTAGAGGAGAGGCAAGGCGAGACAGGTGACTTGCTGACCGAAACCCTAATGGACAAAAAGGGCAACTGTTGATGTACTCCCGTCATGCCATGATACCTGTGTCTTGGCTTGAGTCGAACCATCAGCAAAGGTACCTTGATAGTGCAGGGTACTTCTGTAGTGACGTTGAATTAAAGATGGCGTTTCTTTTCGATTCTCTTATCAGTCGGTCGAGTCGGTTTCTGCTGGTCAATTTACTTTCCCATTGTGACGATGAACCGGTCTTCGTTATCGCCTGGTGCTCCCCCTCTATCCTCTTGCTCCCTCTAGCTTTCTATTATCGAACAAGCCAAGTTGGCGAGCATCCATCCCCAGTTTCCAACCCGCAATCTTGAATCTTGTTCCCCATTTCCCCATTCTTTCCATCCTGTTCTACTGCGCTTCTGCACGCATAGTCAGCCCTGACACCCTATTTGTGTAAGCTCTTGAGTATTGCTGTTATTGCGATACCCCGCCAAATCAGGAACCGTCTTGGGATGAGACAAAGTTAAGTACCCGCAGGATGAATGATAAGAAAGCAGGCAAACAATCTCATTCGCTGCCTTGTGCCACGGGGTTAATCGTCACTCAGACAAACTGAACTGTACCGTATACTTGCCGCCAAGCTTGAACTAATACTTAATTAAAATTCGAGGGTAGATTTTCCCGTACAAGTTAATAATTAAGTGTTCAGCTTAGCTTAGACCCCTCATTCATCGTCAAGGTTATTCTTGATCCCTTCATTCTTTTCGAGCTACGTGCAGCTTTTGTCTTGGCCCTCTCCAGCTACCACCTTTTTGGACTTCATCGACGCCATCATATTTTTGGTGTCGGCCCCAGATCGTACCCACGAGGGTCCTCGTGTGTGGCTTCGTTCAGTGATATCCATACCTGTACCCACCGACTGAGTGTGAGTGTGAGGTTAGTTTCAAGGACTCGGCGCTATCTCTACACCTTGGTTGTGATGGCGCATACACCCCCTCGCTATCAACCTGCAACCGCACGCCATAAACCGACACCACCCATACCATCCATACCTACATTTGAATACCTTACATAGGCATAGGTTCTGCTCCTGCTTGTTGGGTTTGCTACGCTGCCTTACTTACACACCGACCGAAGTCGCTCGCAGCAGCCGACCTATCTTATACTTGTGCAGAGCCCAGCTCTCGTGTCTATTCGTGAACGACGACTTGACCATATATCTCTTGCAGGAGATCGACCTTGACCGGTGCAACGGAACCCCTTGTTACAGCTGCAAGTCGAATCATCCATCCTCTCGACTCAACCCATCTCAATTTGACTTCATCATCTGAGTTCTCGGCTCTCTTCGCTACGCACGCATTCGAACCCTTTGAAGCTGCGTCGTCGCTTACAGGACCCTGAAAGCACCACGCTAGAACCTTTTCCAATTCCACCTTCACCCACAATCGCATGTTGGGTCAGGGTTGTTTGTTGGATTACCATTGCCTTACCTATTTAAATCCACCTAGGAACTGGGGCGCGCACACTGCACTGCACGCTGAGCGCAAGCCTGGCCTGGCGCAAACGCCGCGACGGAGCATCGTGACCTCTTTTTTATTTCTTTTACTGGGGTTTCGAGTTTACTAGTCGACAGTCGCTTTGTTGTGTCCTGTCTGGGTTTCTCTATATTTTCCTCCCCCTCTTCTCTCTCTTCTTGACTTTTCTCACGATCTCCTACTTCTCCCTCCTCAGCTTCGAGCAGACAAGCAGACCACCACAAATACCTAATACCCTGCTGTCTGCTGGTGGTTTGGCTTCCGCACCTGCATTGGCTCACCCTCTGATCCACCACCACACTTGAGTTTTTACGTACAGACCATCGCCTGTACCTTTCAACGTTACCTTTCACTTGGTGGTCATATCTCGTTTTGCCTCCCAAACCGGCATCCCGTGGACCACCCCCGACACAATACCGGCTCTGGCTCTGTTCCGACCCGGCTAATAAAGGTCTTTCTGTCTCCGCTCCGTGGCCGGTGGCTTCAGCCCTCGAGTCAAGTTCCGATAGCGACGTGATATTTTCTTTTTCTTCCCGCTCACACAGAGAGTGCATCAGCGCACTCCTATAGCATGCCCGCTCAACTAAACGGGTCCATGACCGCCAGCATCCCCATTCGAATACCCGGCGACCAGGTCCAGGCTCAGGCTCAACCTGCTGTTTTTTACAAGCAGCACAAGCACTCCAGATCTTCTTATTCCGATTCTTCTCCGCTCGCAAATTCAAGGAACAATTCTTTAACTTTCCGTCCTTACAAGAGGCTCATGTCAAACCCGGACAAGACCATCGCTGTCATCAACGCCAGCGGGCGACAGGCTGCGTCTTTCATTCGCGTCGCCACCGCCGTTGGTTATCATGTGCGCGCTCAGTTGAGAAATCTCGACGGTGTCGTCGCTGCTGAAGTCTCGGGGAATCCTAATGTTACCGTATTTGTTGGCGAGCTCTACACAAGACATCAGCCCTCTGAAGCAAACCGTGATGTTACCAAGCACGGCCCACTGGCCGGTGTCGGCGTCAACTACGACTTGATCGCAAGTCTGTTCCGCGGCGCACAACTCGCCTTCATAAATACAACTTTTTACGGCGACGAGATTCAAATCGGAAAGGCCCTAGCCGACGCCGCTAAGCGCGCGGGAATTCAACACTACGTGTACTCGTCCATGCCCGATCATGGTGCTTACAACCCCGAATGGCCCTCATTACCCCTCTGGGCTGCCAAGCATGAGGTCGAGCAATATGTGCGCAAACTCAGAATACCAGCCACTTTTGTGTACACTGGCATTTACAACAACAACTTTACCTCCCTTCAGTACCCCCTTTTCTGCATGGATTTGCAAAAGGACGGCTCGTTCAAATGGCAAGCACCTTTCCATCCTGACGCCAAGCTACCCTGGTTAGATGCCGAGCATGATGTTGGTCCCGCGGCCCTGCAAATTTTCAAGGATGGACCAAGCAAATGGAACGGGGAGCGCATTGCACTTGCATATGAATACCTGACACCCAAGGAGGTGTGTCGACTCTTCTCTAAAGGGGTCGGCCGTCCTGTACGCTATGTGCGAGGTCCCATTGAAATCAAGGTTCGAATCCCTGAGGGCTACCGGGAACAGCTCGTCGGTCTGGAGAAACTGTTCGACCCGAATCAGAAAGATCCTCGAAAGCAACCGCCTTACTTCGGCGACCCCAAGGTCGAAGTCAGTTGCCCAAGCGAAGCCTTGGAGTTGTGGGAAGGCCCTAGAGGCATTGAAGAATACGCACGTGAGATGTTCCCCATAGAAGAGGAAGCAAATGGTCTCACATGGATGCTGGACGATGATGCAAGTGACGATGAGGAGGTGCAAAACACAGCAACCCACGTCGAGCAACTGAGAATCCACGACGGTGACGATGATAGCGACGACGATAATGACGACGGCCTTGTCATAAAAGGTCGCAAGCGGGACGAGGAAGAGTGGTTAGCATAATGGAAACCCATGGCGTCTGGATCTTGGCTAAAATACGACATCAAAAGCAGGAAAGGGGTTAAAAAAGAAGAGTTAGTTCATCGGAATCTAGAGGCCCAGTCCTGAGGCGATTACGGAACGGAGCAGACCTGGCGACGCGGCATTGCATTTCGGCAGGAGTTGTGTTTTTGGAGAGGCGTCTCTACCGGCGTAGGTTTGGTCTAGGAACCTAAACGATTTTATTATGACTTGTCAATGGATGAAATAAAAGTAACGAATTACCTTTGCCTCAATTTTGTTGTGTCTTTAGCTTGTGATGTGCGTTGAATGTAGCATTTATCTGTAGCCGATGCTCGTGCAACTCGGTGAGACTGAGATCCGATACCACCTGACTAGTTGGAAGCCTCTTGCTTGAAGGTCACCATCAATCTAAATGACAAAGGCTCTGCTCAAATTTCTGAGTACTCTCCAGTAAGACGCACATCCAACAACGAGCTGGCAAAAGCGTGCGTGTCGATAGAACGATAGTATACAAAGTGAGCATGGAAGAGGGATGGCTGCCTCGACGGGGCTGAAATGGAACGGGGAACTCAGCTGCTTCTTATACGGGATTGTCTTAGAGCCGGAACTAATAGATTAATAAACGACCACCCCGTCATGCATAACACCACTATGTTTATCTGCCCCCTTACATCAAGATGCTGGTTTGTCATAACAAGGTTTAACAGTATATCATGGCAACACCATTTACCACCCCCGCATATCCGCCCTTCGTACCGTTAGACGTGGCTCCCATGTAAGAGCGCGTGGGGTTATGTTTGTTCTCGAGAGACTTGCTTTGTAAATGGTTATCATCCGTGGTTTCTCTATGCTTTCTTGGTGAAGTTTAGATTGCATGGCAAGAATCACACGAGGACGAGAATTGCTACATTGACTACCCCGGAATCAAAGACTTGCCAAGATTATCGCCACGGCGGTCGAGTTACACGCCGCGTGGGGGAGAAATCCGGGGTGACAAGGGGATGAACTCTCCGTTATCTAGCATGATTAGGGGCAATGCAAGAGAGGGTGTCCAAGATCAAACGAAGCTTTTCAACGAGGCAATTAGAGCCAGCTTGTTGTGAGTTAAAGAATAGTCAACAGCGAGTTTCATTATGTGCATGTTAAACAATTATGACGGAGATCAACCCAAATAATTGTTCTATCTGCTCTAATCATGACCCCAGGTGCTCTGACACTAGGATATCACATGCCTCATCTGCAACTGATAAGATACACAACTTGATCCAGTATTTCCTATCAAGACCGCGGAGTCGTGCCGGATATCCAGAAGTTCGAGAAGATATTCAAGGCTTGATCAGAAGTGCCCTCGGCCGTTGAAAGCTAATCGAGCCTCTATGATATTGCTTAGGCGAGAGGAGGACTGCAGTGAATAGTGCAATGCTCTTGTCACCGACCTTTTTCGAATATCAGGGATATTGATCCTTGCTGGCGATTTACGATAAGGAGACTACTGTGCCTTCTTGAATCGAGCCAGGGGAGTAAAGAAAACTCAGGACCTTGACCCTAAATAACAAAAAGACTTAGGAAATTAGCACAAGTTTAGGATACCTTTTGTTGAGTTTATTTTGATATCCTATATTAAAGTCCGATATTTTCTTTGATGACCTCGTCGGGATCAACTGGGTGATGTACGTTTTGTTCATTGATATTGTCACGTTCTTGATCGAGTTTCCCTCCTTCTCCAGCTACAACCGTTGGCCCGGAGACATTATTCGATCGCTCTTGAAGGGCCTGGAAGGTTGAACAGGAGCATATGGTGATGATATTGCCGGGCTTAGTTGCACTTTTTTGGGGGCCTGGGAGGATGAGGACAAAACCTTTTAACAGAACACACATATCGGTGATATCTTGCTTGAAGTACTTATGGAACCTGCTATCTTAAGTACAAATGTTTATTTTACCATCGCTATTGATCGCTTAAGAAGTATCCACCAAGAGTTGAGAGTTGGGATATCATAGTAATCCCATAACCCAGGAAACAAACTGGGATACAGAGTTACAAAATTTCTAGATAAAGGATCATGATCCTGTAATGATATCTTTCAAGCAGTGTACCAACAAACTACTAAATATGCCAACGAATTAAGCCAGGCACTCGATGGATACCTAAACTGGGCTGTCAAACCCCTGGATAAAGAAGGGTCGGTTCTTTTTCTAGGCGGTTAGTTGTCAACTTTTTAGTTAGTGCATTAAATGGATTTACCTCTTGTCTCCGGCTGATGTTCTCGTTGCACCATATATTCGGCAATTCTAGATAGCTGAGCCCAAGGGCTACCCTGGTTTGGCTGACTGTAGGGGATGGGGGGTTCTGGGAGGCGTAGTCGAGGATTGTTCTGGGTGAATCGTAGCTTTGTGAGCGTTGATGTTGATTTATTCTACGGTAATCCTGGCCGCGAACGTGCGAAGATTCTGGAGAACATGTTTAATAACAGTTTGTCTTATCATGAAATGAGTTCTGATGGTATTTGATAGTCGTCTAGCGGCGGTTACCACTGATCAAGTCCGTGAAGACGCCAACGTCTGCGCCAGCCCAGCTGCTGGGATACCCGCCCATTGCGAGGGCAATTTTGTTTGGCTCGAGAAGATATACTTCAATGATCTCCTCCAGAAGTGGTACAACAAAGCAAGTGACACACTCAGGTTACATCAATAGAGCTTTGAGAGATTTTCTTCAACCATATATTCAAGCACTGGAGCTTAGATAAGGACTTGGTATCCTTCCTAACGTTACCTGTTAAAAGGCGGGAGTATACATTAACTACCATGTTGTGAAGTCGGCTGAAGATCTTCCTATTACACCGAGTAAGCTGAAGCATGGCCAAGTTAGAGAAGCGGTGATGTTTGTATGAGTACATCCGAGAAAGAGGTAGCCGAGGAAGATCGACGGTGGCTTAAACATACTGAGGCCAACTCAGCCTCTTTCACAAGAGTAGTTCAGGGCTATTGGATTTTCCCAGTCTCCCAAGATCTCGGGACGACGACCATAAAGGATGAAATATTTTTGGAACTTGAGGATGAACTAAAATAACTTTAGGATGAACTTAGGCAACTTTCGTATTAGCTTAGGAGAGCCTTTTCTTAGTCACTTCTAATACCATGGCATGTCTTCAGCCTTCCCCTGCTATACCAGATGTCGTAAAGAGCATTTTGGGAAGACCCGATCTCCAGCCTATTGATCTTCTTGACCTTCCAATTGTTGATGAAAACTTTTGTTTAAGGGGTGTTTACCTAGGTGTTATACTCAAGAACGACCCAGATCTGGTCTAGGGTGTTTATGTTAGTTCCAGTCTGGGGTATAAAGGATATCTTGGATCTCCGGTCGTGTCGCGATTCACCGAAGGTTCTCGTTAAGAACCTATAACGAGCTATCAAGGGATGTGAAGTGTCACCATTACAGTGTCGCCTGTAGGGATGATGTTACTCCTCACTTCCGAACAGTATCATTATTTGAAGTGATCCGAGGCAACACAGTTGCAACTATTGTTGCTGAGCAAGTGCTCATGGCGTACCTATCAACAGTAGCATGGGCCTACCCAAACCAGCTCCAACTCTCCCAAGAAAGCAGACATGGAATAGCAGGTCTTCCTGATTTCACTGAGGTCGGTCTGAACAGGGCTCTTCCCTTGGCCTAGAATCAGCATTGGTTACCTTGTAACAAGACCGTGTATCAAGAGTGGTTAAAAGAAACAAACCAGGAGGACTACTGTTTTAACTGCGGGCTAGCATTCACCAATCTGTCAGATGACACGAGACGGAAAGGCTTCTGTGAAGCTAGACGTTGCGCTGCCTGTTGGCTTTATCGATAAGCACAAAGAGGAGAAGTGCCTAGATCTCATTACTGATGCAAGGATGCACGAGGTCTGGGTTGGCTGGGGCAACTCTGATGTATGTGGAAACCCAGCCTGTTAAGAACCACGAGCTCCAGCAAATGTGTGGACATTTCGTTTCTGGGGCCAGCATATGCGCTGCCCGGGCTGCTACATGCACTTGAGGAAGAACGGTGGACTAGAAGAACCCGAAGTATGGACAGACTGCAGCTTTACCCTAGAATGGGTAGAGAAAGGACACGACGATGTCTATGGGACACGTCGTGTCCCTAGACCGATCGATAGCCACCTTCTTAAATGGAAAAGCTAGAAGGCAGCATCTCAATGCTTGGCCTGCACTCGCAAGCTAACCAAGAAAGAGGATGAGGAGAGGAGTGGATGGAGCTGTATGGAGATATCTGCGCGATATGTGGTGTAGACCGCGAATACACCATTCGCATGGCGGGACGAGCAGAGAAGAGGCGTGCTCTCCTCCAAACCAGTAACAAATGGGATAAAACATCTGATGAGGTCGATTGAGGCGCCTCCCAAGACTAGAGTCGATATATTACTTTCGCATCAGCGTCTTCTAGACAAGCAAACAAATTATTCTTTATCCCGATCTCGGCAGATATAGGTGTTTCCGGCAGCAGGTCGCTATCTCTAAAGATTAATGTAGATAAATGGCCTCTCCCCGGGCTTTTCGAGTACAAGAACGTAAATACATCAGAGACGGACCGTTTATTGAACAGCAGGAAGGGACCTGAAGAAGCCGATAGTAGGCATGTCAGGGGATAATACAGCTTCAATAACGCCAGGGTAAAAGGTGAGAGGGCTCTTCTTGCGGGAAGAGGTAGATAAATGATGCAGTCTTCAACGCCCCATGGGTCAGAGACGGTAGTTGCCACTTAGAAGTATAAAGTATACGACCTCTTCAGGCAAGAAATATGAATTGGTATCCATTGAAAGGCTGCAGGTCGTTAAAAAAATGGTAGAAACAGCTTGAGGCAGAGGTGCCTTAACCAACCTCTTCAGCCGTTTTGTGACCATATTCTTCTCCCCATAACAACTATGCAAGAGTCGCATCGTCGCAGGTCGTATTGCTTCCTAATATGACAGGCAGTTCCTGGCCTAATCCACAAATGGTAGATCTATTGCTATACAATGGGCTACTTACCATTCACCATCTTCTTCTGCGCTCAGCGTACAGAGCGACGCAGACCAAGGCTTTAGTCATACCCTCAGCTTCAAGCCCTTTGAAGAGTTGGAGGATGCCTGGAACCATAGCTCGATTAGTAAATTCAATAAGTATTGGCGGTGACTTCGGTTTAGTCAGCCCATTGCTTTGTATTTTGCATGATTTCGCGGCAACACCTTTCAAATCGATTCCTGTCTTCTCGATTGATAGGTATTTGGCATGTATGGCTCCATGTTCCTCGGTGGCTTGCTAGCAAACTGTCGAAGTCTGGTAACCTTTTCGCCTGCCAGTAAGGCTTGGATTGACTGTTTCTTGATCTTAAAGCTCTAGAATATCTGACTGGTCCGGTGGCTCTTCCAGGAGTTGATCAAACACCACATCAAGCTCACCTGCGCGTCTCTTAGTAAGATGTTTAAGGCGTCCTCGTTCTCGTCGAAGCTCGATATAGAGGAAGAGTCATACTCGTGGGCAGTATCCATACAATATAAATTAGTCCTATGTCCAAACATCATGACCTGGACACGTTAGAAGATATCTCTCGGAGGGCTGCCTATTCGAGGTTGACTACTCGTCTTTGGCATTTGAAATGGGATATTGTTGAACGATTTTGATCAATGAGCATAAGGCCCTGTCTTGTTGTCTGTTGCTTTGGCTGTCGATTACACGAATTTGAACTTATGGATCGGGGGCATTGTTTTCGAGGACTCGATGGATGTCTACACAGAGTCACTTTGTGGGCTCCCAATTCCAAACTCAACGAAGGTGAGGTATCCCTACACCGACCCAAAATCAGTATATTGACCGAAATAAACCAAGGTCAACACAACCATGGAATCTCCAAGGTCCTTCCATGGAGGCTCCGTGGCTCAACCGCCGTCGAGGGGGGTTGAATCACTGTGTCTAGTGTGTTACACAAGAGCTCATTATGGTCAACATGTTCCACAGTTTTTCTATTGTTCTTATTAAGGACTCACTCAGCAATAGAAACCATTTCAACAATAGGATGCGCACTCTGTGGCTCAGTAGTGGCTCAGTAATGATTCCATATTATCAATATATAAACCAGAATAAAACTGTTTTCTTCCCTTTACGTCTTAAACACTCTATAATTCATGGCAAGGAAGCTTTCTTTCACTCTCTTACAGCAAAATCAAGCCCACTACAGTCTAAAGCATTTCGCAAAACTTGTAAGTATATACGTACATTGGATTTGCTTAAGCACTTAACTAATGCTTGGATTAAAGATCTATATCTTCACCATGCCTTCCCAGCCCGTCACCCCCAGCACGGCGCAGATGGACGGGGACATCACCGTCAGCCGTGACAGCAACACCACCATCTCTGAGTCGAAGGAGCTCTCCTGGGGTGAGAGAGCCACCTTCAGTGATCTGCTTCTAGAATGGTGCTCAACTAGAGCCAACACCCAGACCGTCACTGCCGATGACCAGAAGTCATTCTTCGAGCAAGTTTTCAATCTTTGGGATTCCGACGACGACATGATTGCCATGCAAACACTGCACGAGAAGAAGTTGAAAGAGACATCTGTAGCTGTCGGATACTTCGTTGAAAACCTCCCTGTCACTCCCTCAAAGCGCAAACGAGGCGAGACACTCCAAACAAACCCCCGACGAATGGCTCGATCCCCGGCATACATGAGCGTCAAGTTAGAAGGCGCGGCGGGCACTGACCTCGAGCTTTACTGGAAAGATGAAGGCGGTTCAGCTGTCAGCTCCAAGTTCGTCAAGTTCAAGGATGGGGTTACAAAGCCGAAAGCCATCGAGACTGCCACTATCAACTGGGACAAGCGCGAGATGGCTAGGGTGGAGGAATACAATACAAAACTCATCATCGCACTCGCTCGAATGCGAATCGTTCGATTCGCCAAGGTAGGTACTGAACACCCCCCTTATATCCCACAAGACCTTTGGGTCAACAACCGGACACTTAAGTGTCAACTCATGAGTGATGAGTTCGAGGAGGTTGTCAAAACGGTTGAGGCTGTCTGCGAGGGCTTTAGTCGCAGCAAGGTCGGCGCTCCCAGCCATATGATGTAGATACGAAAATCGCAGGCTGTGCAGGATGGCAAACGGAGGCAGATTGGGAGGGGTTTGCTACATCATCGCTATTCAGTTATTTGTTCTCTGGTTTGTTCTTTGCCCTTTTATTTCCATCTTTGTCATGATAAGAACGTGGATAAGGAATATACCAATACTAGTATTCACCTTGGCTGATAGGAGCAGCAAGCGATAATTTCGACTCAAAGTTGTCTTCTTCTTTATAATATGTGTGATATGTGATATATGATAATGACTCAAATAGTCTTCAAAGTATTTTAAAGACTTGAGGTCCAGGATTTCACTACGGCATTTTTAAAAAGCGTTCCACATGTGGCAAAGACTGTGCTAGGCGTGAATAAATTCCTACCCACATCTTCTTTATCTTCCGCTAGTTGATCGCCGTCTTAAACTCTGGGGAGTTTATGTTGATATTGCAATGCGAGTTGATATAGACCAGGCGATTGGCATATAGGTTAGATCAAGTGTCACGTACAAGAACTACATTGAATCAGTGGACGTGTGCAGTATCACGAGCGCCAGTCAAGCAGGGCATACGATGATATTCCTGAGTAGAAGAGATCACGACATTATCAAGCGATATGTCAGGACGACGTCGAACCAAACTTTCGGACCCTATCCCTATTTGAGGTTACACCTGGTAACTGTATGACCACGACCATTTCAGAGCAGGTAATGGTATTGTTCCTAGGAACAATGCTATCAGTGAATCCTATATAGAAACAGTTTGCTTGCGACATTCGTGCTCTGACACCTGGGCTCCTAGACCTTGGGAATCTAGGACTCAATCGTGCATTACCACTGGCCCAAAGCCAATACTGGATGCCGACATCCCAGAAACTGCATGTTAAATGGCTGAAGGAGACGAAGCAATTTGACTAATGTTTTAATTGTAAACGCCTGGGTAATGATACATGCGACGATAAAGGCTGGGTTAGCTGGTATGAGACCAGGAGATGTCAGCCATGCTACCAATGGAGGTGGAAATATGGTGAGGAAAAACCTCGAGATCTAATCACTGATTAACAGATGCATGATACTTGGGCGGCCCAGGGTAACCCGAATGTATGCGGTAACCCTGCCTGTTAAGAGCCTCGATGCCCTGATGCAGGCCTAAGCGTATTTGGGTTTTATGGCCCTGACTCCCGTTGTTAAGGCTGCTTACCTTAGGTTGGCGAAGAATCCATTACTAAGACACAGAGAATCTAAAGAAGGGTAACAACGCAGCTAGCTATATGGCGTGGGTTGCTCAAGGTGATGATAATGTCTATGGGATATGTCACGTACCGCGGCCTACGGATAGTTGTCTTCTCAGCTGGATGGGGTGGATGAAGTGATCGAAATGCTCTCTATTCCTCTACAAACTAAATGCACAAGAGGATGCCGAATGGGTAAAAGTGTACGGCGATATATGTGTTATTTGCGGCGTTGACCGAGGGTTTACATTGTGCATTATGCATCGGTGCGATCAACGCCGATGTGATTCCTGCACAGTGCTCAGAGAGAAAAGTCGTCGTGACAAGAACGAAGACAAGGTCTATGCAGGCACTCCTACCCATCAGAGGGGGTGAAGGTGTTGTATTGTGAAAGAAGGATGAGGCTGAGACAATGGGAAAAGTCATAGGATGGGCAATGGCGTTGAGACTCGCCGAGACCAGGAGATACTGACCCCTGAAATTCAGATACCGGGAATTCTAAAGGCTGGAAATACTGCCAGTTAAAAGTTTTAAGCGGCTAGGTCCACGGAAACTTCTCAATAGTGAGGGTTGCTAACAAAACTCTGAATACCACCTATCTTCTGTACTTTGAGCCAGCCATTGATGGCGGCATAATGTTGAATTGGATTTTTCTTTTGGTAGAATAGAGAGTGAATTATTAAATTGAATTAACTTCCCACTCGAAGAGAAGTCTCAGTTAAGCAGGATGTTTGAGACTATTCATCAATATTAACAGCCGACGTTAAAAATCCTACCCAACTTTCCACAACTCTTCTAAATATCCTCCTAAAATATACTAAAATTACCTAAACGTTTTTATTGTTTAGAATTCAGTCCTAAGTTGTCTGCAATCACCTAGACCAACGCGTATAAGAGGGGATACCTCACACTTGGCAGTTGCTGCGACACATTACAAGAAACCCTTGACAAGTTTATTCATGGATGTATCCTATATAGCCTTGATAACCTGAGAAATATCCCGAAGTATTGTAATCGAATATCTGTAGGTGTTCCCCTCAGGTCTTACTCATCAACTCGCTTGCTCCCCAAAGGAGCCTCTTCATCAGCAGTTGCACCAGCATGGCCCTCAGGGAGGGCATTGAGATCATCCTCATGAATGTCGAGGTCCTTGAATTGCAGCCAGAAGCATGTACCGGCTATGACGGCAAGGATTGCGACGACACCGTAGTTCCAAACAAGAAGAGGGTCGGCCGCAAGACCAACGAGAGCCTGGCCGAGGGCAGCCGAGAAAGCTGTCATGAAAAGCGCCACGGCCTGGACCATAGACCGCATGTTCTTGGGAGCCTTTGAGAATGCATACTCAAGAGAAGTAATAGAAGCGAACACTTCAGAGAGAGCAATGAGAACATAACTACCGGTCTGAGCCCAGACGTTGATCGGGGCTTCTGCACATTTGACCATTTCACCTTCTGCCCCACTCCAGATATCACCTGAAGCATACATGGCGCACTCGGATTTCTGGTAGATATAGTGCTGGACAACAGCTGCCCATACCATGGCAGCGGCTCCAGTGAAGAAGCCAGCGGTGATCTTCTTGATGGGAGTAAAGCGAATACCGGCCTTTCTGAGAGCAGGATAGATGAAGAAGTCGTTAAGGGGGATGAAGATCAAGAGAGCGAAGGGGTTGAGGTTAGAAAGAATGTCGTTGGGAACGCCGTGGCGCTGCATTACGGCGGCCTGGGAGATAAGGTTGTTATTGACTAGTGACTGTTAGCTCAGTTGTACTTTACGTATAATTTTCGAATTGATGGTGTATGTAAGAGTTCAGAGCAATCTGGTATACAGAAGTGGAGGTAAGGAAGGGAACATACTCTGATTATAGCAAAGCCAGAAGATGGGATACCAGCAGAATACAGCACAAGCGTTGAATCCTCGGCTGAGCTCATCGACCCAGGCATCGTCAAAGGTCATCCATTTAGGGCGGTTCTGGTGGCTAAAATTTGAGGGCTTTACTCTCTCCCAAAAGTCATCTCGGTGAAGGTTCTTCCAGGTTGCAAACGGGTTGATGCTCCAGCAACCCTCCTGGGCCAGAAACCAGGTCTTCAAAGCAGGTCCAAGAACGGATCCCGCAGGGGGGCGCCGCTCATAATTGTGACGATTTGACCACATCACGAGCGGACACAAACAGAGCATGAATGTTGGGAGCGTATAAGACAACCAAAACCCGACATATTTCTCTGCGAAGACCATCTACTGACTGATTAGACTCGTTACTTATGATAGGAATAGGCGTCGGGGTTCGAGTGGTGAGTGAAGCTATTCCGAGGTGGCTGGCTGGTGTTGCGCCCAGACAACCCCTGAATGCTTTTCTACACGAACCGCCCTTCAATTAAACAGAAACACTCACAGTAACTTGCCCGACCAAAGCCCCTACATTAATTGCCCAATAAAACCCTGGAGTATATTAGCTATGAAGTGTTGATCGTCTGGAGAACACTTACACATGTAAACCCGTTCGATGGTCACAGCCGGGTCGACGACAACGCGTTCGCCAGATTTGAGAGTCTTGACATGCATATACTGCTCGCCGAGCTGCTCAACAATAAGAGGACTAACGTTAGGTTTGAAACCGCCAGTACCGAATCCAATGACAATGATAGCAATGATCATGGCGCCAAGGGCGCCACCTTGGTTAGAGATAACAGGGGGGATAGCGGACATTATGAGTATGATGTGTCCAATAATGTCGATTCCGAGGGCCCAGCTAATGGTCTTATAACGGCCCCAGTACTGGTCAGCAACATAGGCACCGAGGAGGGGCATAAAGTATTGCCAGAACTGGTTGAAGGTGGTGATTCCGGTCGAGGCGCGCTGGCCCATATCGAGAGCGCCAGGCTGGTCAGGGTCAGCCCCAGTGGTAGAGCCATCGGGGAGCTCGTGCTGAATGAAATTGGTGACTTTACGAGTCAGCACGACTGAACCTATGTTGTTGAAGCTGAGTGGAAACTTACAAACAACCGTGGAACCGTAATATGAGAAGCGTTCTGCCAATTCGATAAAGGCGATACTGAACAACTTTAGGGGGATCTTGTTCGGGACTCGACGCAAAGTGTCTAGTTCCTCAGCAGTCGGGAACTGACCATCTGGCGTGACACCACTAGCGGGGGCAACAGCTCCCGCATCTGCAGTGGCTGGACGAGGGTCAGTGGCGATAGAGGCCCTCTTCTCAGCAGAGATAGAAGCTCGTTTCTCGTCAAGGACTTCAGCTCGGAGACCGGCCACCGTAATGGGCTCAGCGAGACTGTCTCCTGCAGGTGCCATGGTCGTTTGTGTGCGAATCTTTGGAACAGAATGAGACAAGATAGAGGTCGATACAGCAGCAATCTGCCAGATACTAGCAAGAGAATTCCGTTGCGGGGAGAGACGTTATATATATTTTGCAGTGTCGGACAACGCTACCATAATGGACCTTGTACACCGGATAGCACCGAGTACGATCGGCATCGAATAAGAAGCCAGAGGGGGGCATTTGGACAAAGCCAAGACGCCAGATCTGACGAGAAAACGCGAGATATGCATCTTGAAAGTCAGGAGGACATATCAACTGCAAGGATGCAGTGAAAGAAGAAGGTCGTAATTGCTACCTACTATAAAAGGCTTGATACCAGGAGCCTCACGACAAGGGTGGATTCCTTCTCATCCTGCCAAGATATCTCATGCAGTTTGATAGTCAAGACAGGATTCTACGGTCATTAAGGAAGTGATGTGCATACTGTTGGTTGGGCATCTTATACCACTGTATGTACAATCTTGACGGTCCATGTTAGGATGATGTTGAACTTTTGCAGTATACTAGTCTCACATTTACTTGGCAAAGACAAAAAAGTTCTTAGTAAAGTCTGTTAGCTTGCCAATGTTGGCCGATGTTCGGGAAATTTATTTCTGCATCTGGGCGATATGGTCTGTGTGAGACTTGAGGACGCCACCCAAGGATGGACATAGGCTAGCATTCTGAAGTTCTACAGTCGCAATATTGCATTAATGAATCCACAAAGAGCTGTGCGACCTTCATCTCTGGTCGTGAGAGTCTTTTTGATAAGGACCAGAGTATCGAGGTATTGATGCCTTCGACTTGGCAAACCGTATAGTCCTTATCTGTGGGATCCAAGTTAGGATATGACTCCGGCAATGCGACACAAAGGTTACGGAGCTAAACTCAGTATGCATCTGAAGCAGTCAAAACGTTCCTGATTAGCCAGTCTGCAGCCATCCCGTGATAACGAGGATGCCAAGACAGACACTTGAGGGTGCTGGGTGCTGGTGGTTGTTGCTGGATCTTGGCATAAGAAGATCCATGGAACGTTAAGAACTTTTGTTAGTCTGGGCATGATAAATGGGGAATAGATAAGTAGGGGATGGCATTGGATTCCCGTGTTGCAGTCGGTTCAAGGTTGTCTGGTCGGCCATGATAAGGGTTCGTACCAATGGGATACGAAAATTACTCCAGGGCATAGTACTGAGCTGTGACTTACATGGTATACCCAAATGATTTACTACCTAGTCGGTAGTCCTTTTTGGCTTCATGCTACTAGGTGGTGACAGGATCTTCCTCGAAGGCTCGAAGGACCACTGTACCCCAGCCAGTACCGTTGGATCAAGGTATCCCTTGATGTATTCAATGCCATTTTCTTGTCCGTCACCAAGAACATCTGCCGTATTATCCACCAGACCACCACACGAGACCACCTCCAGCTTCTCTGTTCTGTAGACTGCCACCTTCCTTTTCCCGCCTAATCGCCCCGCACTACAATAATCCTTGAATGCAGCTTAATTTAAGCTTCTTTCAACGAGCAATGATCCGCAGCAATTCGATTGGACGGGATCAGTATACTCACCCATATAGAACTCTCTGATTGCCAAGTCGCCGCTTCTGACAACATGATCAGTGGGACAGCCCAGAGTAGAACGTTGTTTAGCAAATGCAATTTGCTTAATATGGCAGTTGTGATAAAGAAAACATGGTCAAGCGGATATCATCGGATAATTGATGTATCAACAGCCTGATTTGTTATAACATAACAGCGGTTGGTTCTGGCAGCTTCGTCGCAGGTACAGTACAGTACTCTCGAATTATGGTAAATATCATGAACCCCAAACATCCGCATAATGCCAGGTTCGGTAGTCAGAAGTAGATGTACTAGATGTGACATCTCTTTTGTATAGTCCCCGGTATGCCCCTTGAAGAATGATCCCGTGAAATCAGCGGTTTCAAGCTTCCAGCACAAGGTGACTGCCTACCGTTTCTCGAGCTGTTTGTGTCCAAAGAGGTCTGATCTACCCAATACTTCATGCTTCGAAGAATATTACCCCTTCTCCAGGGATCTTACGTTTTTGCCATTATACATCAACATGTCGTTTTGCATCAACGACATGATCTCTTTGTCGAAGTCTAGCTGTAAGCTGTTTTCTATTCCTCCTCTCTTTCGGTAGTAACCGACAAGTCTGGCGTTTGATATAGTCGTAATTCCACTGCAGAATTTAGGCTCAGGGACCAACAGGAAGTCTTGCAATAACACAATTCGCATTACCGAACAGCGAGCCTCGGACTCACGGAGTCAACCACAAGGCTCTTTGTCCGCGATATTTCCATATCAAGACAAGGTGAGATATAGCATAAAGTGTATATCTATGCATTGGTACAGAGCCAACATATTGTAGAATTACTGACAATAAGTCAAGTGATCACTTCTTACCTTGGAGTTCTGTTGACGCAAACTGTTTTGCCTGAGGATGACACTATGAACTTGATGAGGATATCCATCGACTAACCCTTTGACGACCCGGAAAGCGACTTCATATGATGAACAACGAAGAAGAGATAATACATCCGAACAATAATACAACAACGGATAATGGCCCACCAGACTACGTCAATTTGTTGGCAAGCCCTCAATGATCATGCCGCAGTTCACAGCGAGATCCCAGCTGACAAAAAAGTCGACACTCTACTCCAAACGGGTATCTTCTTTTGATAATGCCAAACAGTAGGCGAGCCTAAGCGACACAGCCGACAATCTTATTTTACCCATGGCTATGGCCCCAGATCCACCAACTTATCCAACGACTTGAAACTCTGAATATCGCAAAGGTCTTCTTCCCAACGTTCTCTAGGCTGTGAAAGGGGTTTTCGGAAGGCCAGGCCTCAGCCAGTCGATCTTCTCAAAGTACCGTTCGTCAATAAAAGCTTCTGTTTCTGGGGTATGTATAATCGTATATTGATGTTAGTATCAGAGATGATCCAGAACGAACTGTGAGTTTCACACGTTATACAAACCACTTGCACAGCAGTCGATCGCATAATCGAGAATGATATTCGAAACGATTTTAGGATCCTAGCATGAATCCATTCTAACTGGTATCTTTCCGAGTAGAAAAGTCTAATGATACAGCCGCGATAAAAGCCCTTTTTGAATACCCAAGTCTATTGCATTTATTTTAAGCTCCCGAATTGGCAAACACACAATTCCCTTTGATCTGAAGGCCACTCCATTTTCACAGGACCTAAGCATTTCTTTACAGCTTGCCCTTGAGCAAGTTGTTGATCATCTCGCGACCAGTGATGCGAGTGGTATCCCAGAGAGTGGGGAAGTCGAGGGTGCTGGAAAGGCCGTCGGCAAAGCCAAAGAAGAGCATGGGAGGGATCCAGCCTCGAGCGTACTCGAGCGCAAAGCATCCCTCGGGCATCTTGTACTGCTTGACATCGCCGCGGCGAAGGTGGTGGATGCTGCCGGCGGGGTACACCTCAGCCTTGTACTCGCCAGGCACGTAAGCCAGCTGAGTTCCAGAAAGGATGTGGAAGTAGTCGTCGGCGGTGTGGCGACCAGTGTGGCCCTCGGTACCGATGGCAGTGCCTTTTGATATAATGTTAGCGATTGATATGCAATTGCAGCAGACAAACATACCAAAGATGATGAGATACTCGGTCACACTGGCGTGGATGATGTACATGGCACCCATAGCACCACCAGCGTTATTAAAGACCCATTCCTCCTTGAGGTTGATGTGCTCGGGAACCTTCTCGTTAAGCTCCGTGACGATGTACTGCACAACCGATCGGGTGTCCTCTCCGTGTTTCGCGATGGCTCGCTTAGAAAGATCGTCGAGGTGATCGAGGTCGAAGATGTAGAACTGGTTAAGGTTCTGCTCGACAAAGTAGACGACAGTGCTTAGGAGAGCTGTGAGGAGACCGAGAACCAGGAGGAGCTTGTTGAGGCCGCTGCCCTGCGACGCGGCGGTCGCAGAGGACTTTGACTTTGACTTGTTCTTTGCCATTGTGTTGACCGACCAAGTTGAACAAGTTGAAGGGAACAAGTCGTCGCAAATCAGTCGCGTGAAGAAGGGGGCTATTAGTTCACAGTTTCTGTTGAGCCCCGGAAATTAACTTAATAAGCCGTTCTGAGCTGGACCCTGGAGCCGCCCGGCCCCGGGATTAGCCCATCAGCATCTTGACCGTTCCGCATCACGTTTCCGACCGCAATTTTCAAACCATGTGAAATTTGTCTGCGCTCATAGGTTCGTTTTCGTATTTGTATTCGCGATTATAAAATATCTCCAGCCTCGTCAATTATATAAATCTATTGGCTATCTTTGCAAAACATCAAAGAGAATAGCATTGCTTTTCCCCATTGTTCCTCATCGCAACCTCTGTGTATGCGTGGTTCTTTCAACGCCGTACAATTACACCTTAAAACTGGGGGAGAAATAGCAAAGAAAACCAACTCCAATCCCAATCCCAATCCCGCCGCGATAGCTTCTGTAAATCGCTAAACATTCCTTCATACCTTCCAAGTAGAGTTACAAATGCCGTCTTCTTCTGGTTGGTTTCTAATCCACGTCTGAATCTCCCATGACCTCTGTTCTATCGGCATCATCTACGTCTTCGTCGTCGTGAAGAACTGTCTGATCTTCAATCTCGGCATCATCCATTGTAACGTCTCCCATGGTAATATCGCCAGCCGTCATGTCTCCCACCGTGACATCTCCAAGTGTAACATCACCGTTAGCATCACCGTTCTGCTTATCCAGTTCGTCATCCAGATCAAGATCTGCATCATCCTCTTCCGGCTTCTTTGGTCTGGGTCGCTTGACTGAGGCAATGACACCAAGTTCCGATGATCGTGGTCCCCAACGAGCTAGACGTCTAGTCGCCCGTCGCAAAGCCCCGGCATAGGCACTAACTTCTTCGCCAAAGTCATCCTTCTCCTTCGTAAGAAGACAAAGACCACCCACGCCCTTCTCTCTGAATGGCCCTGGAGTCTTATCTCCATATGTTAGATTCCGAGGAGTTGAGGTTTCATCATCGCTATCTTCGAAGGGATCTTCTTGGACCTGTAGTCTTTGATAGGCTCTGAAAACGGCACCATCTTGTCGCCTGAGTTTTCGGCTCTTATGGTGTTGGCGTCGAAGACCACGGTCAAGAATGTACTCAACCCTTTGGCTCCTGTTTCGCTCAACGGCGAGTTGATGGGCTGTTGGTGGGCGGGGCTTTCTTGCAACAACACCCTCATTGACAATATGTGCCGGAGATGAGCCCTCGAAGATCTGATACTTGAGGGGTGCGCCTCTGCGATTCGAGGTAAGACCGCGACCAAGCCCTCTAGGAGGAGGTGTTGACCGCGTGCTATCCATGTCAGACTCGTGTTTCGAGGGCCTGATGCGGGGGAGGATGGCTGGACCCTCATCAGCGAAAGTTGGTCGCATTTTGCTTCTCTTGGTATCCCTTTCATTGAGGAGAGCTTGGTCCATTTCAAGAATCTTCGCCCTCATCTTCTGTTTGGACCGTCCAAACTCAATCTCTTCTTCAGTGTCTACGTTCTCTTTTGCTTTCTCTTCTGGGGTCATCTCCACGAGCTCGGGCACACCCTGGTTTGCAACATCTAGCCCGTAGTCGACCCCAGGCCCGAAAGGATTCTCCTCGCAGCCTTCTTCCGTAAAATCAGATTCGAGATAGAACCACATAAGCCAGAGGAATGCATTCGCTCTCGACTTGCTCGTGTATTCGGTCCTCATGATCAAGTCATGAAGTTCGCGGTGGCGAGGAAAGTGAAGTTCCGCGATCTTCTGAGCAGTGTTACACATGACAAATATAAGATTGACAGGATTTGTGCGAGGAGTGTCCAACTGCTTAATTTTGTCTAGAGAGTTAGGTTCCTCTCGATCTTCTGCACCACCTTTTAGAATAGACTTAAGACGAGGTGCATCCTGAAGTTGCTTGTAGGCATGAGGATCCTGGCGAGCTTGAAGTGATGGGATAGCATGGTATGTACGGAGCTGGGCTCTCATCTCAGGAAAGACTGGAAATGTTAGCTGTGGTTTCAAGGGTGAAAAGATTGATCTTACAATTCAGAGTGGTATTCATTCGGCCCATGTTGACAAGAAGACACACCATAGCCATTCCTTTTGCGGCTTCTCTATCACTAAGCAGTTTATCGCGAAGCACCTTGCTAGTCTTTGAGCTGCGGGACATTGTATCGATATACAGGTCGGCAAAGCATTGGCGCTGGAGTCGTTTGGGCTCATATGAATTGGTAAAAACACACTGTTCATTATCGAACACGGCCTTGAGGAAGTCATATTGGATGTCTTCTCTCCAGAGAGGCTCGCCATCTTCCTTCTTTAGATGGCGTATTTTGCCAATCGTCGGTTGATTTGCGGCGTCCTTATTTTGTGATGATTTCGTTTTACCTCGCGACGATTTTTCTTGAGGGTCGGGAGTGGCATTGGCCATCTGAGTATCGTCGTCCTCGGTCATGGCTCGTGAGACAAAGGACTTGGCTTCGGGCTGGCCGGGTGAGCTGGGAGGATCAACCTCAGACGTGGCGGCAAGAGACGCAGGAGACGCCATTGTAGGTGGTTGTGGTTTTTAACAAAAACGAGGGTATTCCCAGGGGGTCGCGAGAAATGGAGGTCCAAGTTCAAATCGTCTGGATTGATCAACGGCGCATCGCGAAAGGACAATTCGGCTGAACTATCAATGTTTGGCAGGGAGATGGAGGCGGGGATTGATTGATTGATGATGACTGTGCCGACAACCAGATTGCGCGCAGATTGTTTGCGGGTTGCGTATGCGACGGCGATGATAGTATCAGTGTTGGTGTTTTAGAATAAAATAGAACGAATCAGGGTTCTAGAGTCTGTTGATACTGAAGGTTGGAAAGAAATGGAGATGGGAATGGAAGTGAGAAGCGAAGTTGCCAGTTCCTCTCCTCAGCCTTTTCCTTGTCTTGCGTTAGTTTGCCTGGGGCAGCAGAGACGCCCACGAGCCGGGAAGTTGCTGAGCGCGTCACGGTACATTACCACAGCCTAGGAGCCCGTCGTACCTGATTCACGACTAGGGACTCCGTACTTCAGGCAGGGAGGTGTTTGGTGGAGCAAGGAGGCTGAAAGGGTTGTGGCTTGAAGTAATATTGTGGCGTTGTTTCCTGTACCGTAGGCCTGGTCCGTGCTGGTCGCGCTGCAACGACCCGAGCTAATAAGCTGTAGCAGCGGCCTACGCATTGTGTTTTCTAGCAGGGGATTGCACTCCCTCATCTCTTTACATCAACAAATCTCATAACAAAGGGAGCAACCAAGCTCACCACGGCTTCGGCCAGGACGATATACATACTAACCAACAGGGATATTGCCGACGGGAAAGACGATTTTTTAAAGTTTCAAGAAATCGCAGAGAACTGGTCAATCTTGCAGAGCGTTCAAGAGACTGGAGGACATTCAACAAACAACAGAACCAAATTCAAAAGCACCATTGTCGGCAGCAGTCCACGTCTTTTAAACTCCAGACACCCGACATGTCCACTCCCGTCAAAACGACGACCATTGGCGGTCCTCCAGTGACCGACAGCCCAGGTACATGGCGGCACCCACGACTCAACGAGATCGCAAGGCGTCGTAATGCGACGACCTTCTCCGAGAAGAATGTGCACCAGATCGCCTATAACGTCCTTGCGCTGCTAGTACTCTGGTCATTGCAGCTCTTAGCCAAGCTTTACATCGGCTCTGAAGTGTGAGTTATCGCGAAGGTCTTTTGCGACCGACCAGTCGTTAACTCCAGTCTTTAGTGTTCCTAGCTCTTTTAGGTTATACTTGAGCTGGGCATGGTTCGTCCTTAAACTCATACCATTTTTCAACATTGGCATCGCATGTCTGCCCTTGATTCGGCCGAAAGACGATCTCTCCGATATCCCTCTGACACCTGCTCAGCGCAAGCTGCTGGGCCTGGACCCTTCCTCGGCCGCCCCAACCCCCGACGCGAAGTTCAGCACACCTCCTCGATACTCACGCACACCTTCCATAGGTGGCTCGGTTGGCAGCCGAGGAAGCTATGGCAGTTCGCCTCTTTCTGGGCGAGGAAGTCCTCTTGTCCAGGGAGCGGCTGGTTCACCGTTGGGCAGCCCTCTTTTCCAGAAGAGCATTAACAGTTTCGGCAATGGAAGAAGGTCTTCTTTTGGATCAACGAGCCCATTTGCAGCTAGCTCTTCCTCCAACCTCTTCTCAGATCCTACCTCTCCCGGTTCCGCTGGAGGCAAGCGAACAAGTGTCGGGTTGAACAGCAAGTGGTTATACGAGAAGGGACGACGACCGTCAGGCAATGCCTGGAACTTGTGATTCGGGGCTAGATAATGAAGGTAGACATTTTGGACAAGCATGTTTGTGATACAGGAAGGGTTCAAGCTATGTAAGCTTTTCTATTCGGCCGGGAGACACTTTGTTCAATGGACATGGAATTTGGCCCATTAGAAACCCCATGTTGATATTCTTGTGAAGAGTTCGCAGCGGGAGTCAGAAACCTCCTCAATACAAAACTAATGATTCAGATGCACTACCTGGCCAGTGATTCAAGAAGATCGCTGTTGAGGTGCCAAACTGAATATTCGATAAGCTCGAAATTGCACGATTGTCTCATGCCAACATGCGTGGAGGCAGATATTCTTGACAACAGAGCATTTCTTATGCTTCTGCAGCCGCATTCAACGCGCAGAGGAATTGACAAACATCCCATGCCAAATGCATTCAGTGCATTCCAATCTTGACAACAGGGCGGCCCATGAAAGCGTGAGCTTCTGACTTGGCCGCGGTATCTTCTGCCTCGTCTATCGTGAGCAAAGTCAAATGACTTCGTATTCCATGCTGAACTACAAATCCATCATCTCTCTAGTCTCATCCATGCTACCATGGACTGTTCCCTTGACGAAAATCTCCCTCAAGATGAGATTCATGGGGTCGAATTTGAGACCATGCTCAGGAAAGCCAGCAACGACTAATAATCCTCTTGGTTGTAAGCGTTGAGCAACCCAGTCATTAGCAGCATCGTCGCTGGTGCATACAATAGTTGCTTTGAGGCAAATTCCGTCGGTAAAGTCGAAGATCTTCTGAATAGTTTCTTGGTCATCAAGCTTGAGTATGAGATCCGGTTGGAGGTGAGCGGGAACACCAGAAGCGAGCTTCAAACCAACCTCATGGCTGTCTATGGCTATCAACATATAGCCTCGAGCCTTTGCAAATTAAATCCCAAAATCCAAAGGCCACCTATACCGATGATGCCGATGCTCTCGCCCTTTTTTATATCTTATAACACAGGTAATAGAACACTTTCAACTCTGGGAAACACACACCGGCACACATTAAAGGGGCCGCCTGCTCAAAACCTATGCTGTCAGGCAAGGACACCACAGCACCATGCCAGGAAGCCATGTATTCTGTAAAGGCCCCATCACGACGAATGATGCCACACATAGTCCTATTATCACAGAGACGTGGATCGAGCGATCCAAGACTCTGAATAGCCCGTTTGCGTCCGTTACAACCCTAGCAAGGATCCATAAAGTTTGTAACTCCCACACGATCCCCTATATGTCATATCCCAGGTACATCAGAGCCAAGAGCAGCTATTGTTTCGGCTGGTTCATGAGAGCCGATGAAAGATAATGATACCTGGGTTATGCCATGATGAACCACGAGATCGGTGTGATAGAAGCCTGCTGCTGCTACACGGATGAGAACCTTATTGGGCTTTGGCTTTGGGACTGGGACTTCGTGGAGAAGGGTGTAGTTCTCATGAAGTTGAATACGTCAATGTGTGCAAAAAGCACAAGATCTAAGTAGACAATTTTACCCCAACCAGTCTTAATGCCTTCATTGTCTGAGGTACATTAACATGAGCTGTCACTTTTATTAAAAAGTCAAATATCTCTATAGCCAATAC
>JAAOAI010000565.1:0-21190 GCA_013758895.1 Fusarium bulbicola
CGGCTCGAGCCAACGGGTAGTCCAAGCCAGCCAAAAGGTCCTCTTCTAGCGATGGAAGTTTCCAGGTGCTTGTCAGTGCAAGGGTCAGCTACGAGCCAGCAATAATCGCGCCCGTTATTTAGTAGCGCAACATACCAGCCAATAATACGCGTTGATAAGTGAGGGAGTTCCTCTGCAGGGTTTCCCCAGTCCCGTCTTCAATATGGTCTGTGCTATCATGGCCTAGACTTGATAGCAACTGACTCTTGATCCTTGACGGATTAATATGCCGAAATAGTGTATTTGAACCAGGTGCTTCCCAATGATTAGCTTGTTATTATCGCTAACATCAGCCTTGGATATCCTCGTCATCCATATCTCCCCCCCATTGTTGCTTACACTTGCTGATGCAGCTTCAAAATACCATGGAAACAGAAGCCTCCCCCAAAGAGCGGAAAAGCCAACAGCTTGACCAGCTACACCATTCGCCAAGCATGTCCGTCATGGACGGGGATCACAGGCAGATTCAGCAAAAGCCGTTCACTATATGGACGGCCATGGGAATCGGCCACTCCATCACCAATACGGCCATCACTGTCATCGTCGGTCTCGCGAGTGGCATTGCTCTCGGCGGCCCCCCACTCTTCATCTACGGCTTCATCATCATGGCAATCATTGCTGTCTGTGTTGCCATCAGCCTAGGCGAGCTTGCCTCGGCTCTTCCTCACTCAGGGGGCCCACAGTACCAATGGTTCCTGCGTCAGAGGAAAGGTTGACGATAGAGCCTGGGATTCCAAGCGCAAGGAACATTCGAATCTCCTGCTGCATGCAATAGAATGTCCCACTCAGGTTAATACTGATAACTCGACTCCAGGTAGAAGGTTCAATGGCATCGATCTTGGCCCCAGGAGGTAAAATGCCCGCTGCATTCACAGCAAAGTCAAGACGCCCTGCCCATGATACAACCTTTTCTACCGCGTCTTTGATACCCTCGGTATCAGTGACATCAAGTTTCAAAGGCATTGTTCGAGACCCATGAAGCCGCGTCAATTCTTGTGCCTGACTTGTGGTGTCAGCTTGGTCTATAAGAGCTATGCTGGCTCCCTTCAATGCAAGGAGGCGAGCACAGGCAAAGCCAATTCCACCTGATGCACCTGTCACGAGGGCGACTTTGTTGCTGAATTCACTATCCATAGCCACGCAGCGGAATGGATAATCTAGAAGGAAAGAGGTCGATGGATGGGGCTTGGAAGGGGTTGAATCAAGTGGAGGTCAAGGAAGAAGGAATCACAACAGAACAAGCTATCAGACGTGGCTGAGCAGTGTAGCGATAACTCTGGTTTATTGCTTCTGTCTTGTCGTGTATTTTGTATTCCGCGTATTTGTCGCTCAACTGGTCTGCTAACTCAATATGGCTGAAGTCCGAGCCTCGGTTTTGAACTAATTCAACATCTGACTTTGAACCGTCTCCAGAAATGATTGGCGCTGTTCCTAATATGGTCAAAGTGCGAAATGCGGAGCTATACCATGCTTCACGAGTTAAGACACATGCCCATGATATATTTTACTGGCTATCCTCGCTCACTCCGACCTGGCCTAATATCTCTTGATAATACCGTAATTTTACATCAGAACTGAGTGCATGCTCTTCGATTTTGTATCTTCTCAACATGGACCCCAAAGTCGCGATTGTAACGGGTGCATCTTCAGGCCTAGGCCGAGCCATTGCTCTAAATTATGGTGATCTGGGATGGAAAGTTGTCTGCGCAGACCTTCGCCCTGATAATCCAAATATTTCCGCCACCACTGTGGACCTGATCAACCAGGAGACAAAGGTTAAAGCTATCTATGCGGAAACAGACGTATCTTCGTCGAAAGATATACAAGCCCTTATCAATACAGCTGTGGAGACATTTGGCAGGATAGATTTGCTGGTTAACGATGCAGGCATTTCTCTTGAGTCACACGGAAAGTTAGGACCGAAGCTTGTTGCCGACACAGATGACTCTACTTTTGATACTAGCTGGGCTGTGAATGTCAGGTCTGTGTTTCTGGGCTGCAAGTATGGCATACGGCAATTTCTGTGTCAAACGCCACGGTCGACAGGCGAACAAGGATGAATTGTTAACATCGCATCCGTCTTCGGCCTAAAGGCAGAGACTGAGCATAGTCAGTCTAGCAACGAAAGAAATCCTGACCTTGATTACTAACATATCGATTTGATAGTTTCATACTGTGCCAGCAAAGCAGCAGTGGTTCACATGACAAAGTGCATTGCTCGTGAATATGGTCCTTCCAAGATCCATGTCAATGCTATCTGCCCTGGCTGTACGTTAGAAGCTCACCCTCACCTTCGGTTATCCTTAAGCTTTCGCCTTCATCAACTAATCCTCAATGTTTCCTGTAGTCATCAAAACGGAGATGGATCGAGTGATGCTGGAAGACAAGAAACTCAGCGATGCGACTGTTGCTTTACATCCTTGGGGAACATTAGGGACAACCGCAGATGTTGCCAAAGCGACCATTTTTCTCGCGACTGACCAATCTGCATGGATCACTGGTGTTGCATTGCCAATTGACGGTGGTTATATGGTAGCTTAAGGTAGATAAGAATTGCGATATGGTTCGTATTCACTATTTCAGCCATTCTACGTTTTTGCTTTCCTGGGATTCCTTATGACCATCTGATCAAGTCGTGTGAGTAGACGCTGCAGCACTTCCTGATGTTCCCGAAGGACCAGGATCAGTGTCTTGATCATTTATCAGGAGACAAGCGATGTTGAACTTGGTGCTAGCGCTGACAGCTACAAGAAAGCATGCCGCAGCGGCGAGGATGGGTCTAGCAAGCATGGTTGATAGTGCAGTAACACGAAAAAAGACTTAATAAGCACTGGCTTGCCCTCCTGGGCCAGATGTCTTGCGTTACATAGCCCCAAGCACGCAAGAACTTCTCAAGATGTTGAAGAATCCACTTGTCTCTATATTTCTGGGTCCCTGGTTCTTGTGATGGTGTCGCTATAGGTACTCGATAATGATGTCAGCCAAGTCTATTGCTACATGACATACTTACGCAGCTAAGGAAAAGGGACTATGTAGTCTCCCTCGCAATGCATCCCTGGGGTTACCCTCTGGGCCAATATGACCCAGAGGTACCTGGACTACCAGACAAGAGTTTGGGAGAAGTTGGATTTAATCCTTACAGTTAGTGTAGATCGCAAAGTACGTTAGGTAAGACCTAGCGGCGGCTTTCGGAGCCGTTCCCTGGATCTGGACATCAACATGCCACTAGCAAGTGCTAGCAATATTTTCGCCCAGAGAACGCGGGGTATTTTGGCGGCCGGCTCAACAAGAGGGATGTCGACATGTACCCCAGCTTTGGCGTATTGAATTCGAATCATTTCTCTTAATTTTTCTTACTCTAGCTTATTGAGTTAGCAAAGTTGACCATTATTGAAAGTTATCGGTGCCGCTGATCGCTGAGAATCCGCCATGGCACAGACGACGTCTGCTGCAGGTACGTGCCCAGCGCTCCTTAAACGCTTCACAAAGCTCCGGAAGCGACAGCCGGCCACGCTTCAGCTGACCTCAATCATAGTGCGCCAATCAGTGGTCTCTTGTCCGGTCTGTCGCTCCCGAAAGGTTCGTCCGCAGCACCCACTTGCGACATGTAAACTTACCATGCATATCTACAGGTGAAATGTGACGGGGCCGTTCCGGGCTGTCGGAACTGCGAGACCCTAGGCATCGATTGTCCTGGGTATACCGGACTTTCGGAGGCCCATGGGAGGTTGGAAGCTGATACCCTCGAGAGCGTGTATCGTGCCTCGGGCGTCGAGAAACGAAGAGTTGGCTCGTGTGAAGCTTGTCGAAGAGCAAAAGGCCGCTGTGATAAGGCTCGGCCGGCCTGCTCGAGATGTCTACAACGAAGTCTTGTTTGCTGTTATCCAAGGAAACAGAAAAATAGTGCAACTGCCGGATCAAATATATCAGAAGAGAGTCCTGGAAACGATGGACCAAGAACAGATTTCAGAGACATCTCCCCGGGTACAGCCTTTGAACCCCAATCCTTACCGTCTCCACTCGCACCAAGTTCCCGGTACCCATGTCCCATTCATTACAGCGATGTCTATACTGACTAAGGCCAGGTTACAAAGCAGGCCTCTCCCATGGGACACTCAAATGCTCACGACATTGACAAGCGTGTACTTTAACAGAGTGTCCACTCTGCGGTGCCTCGACTTTCTCCACAAACCTTCGTTCAATCATTCACTTGACAAGGGCTCTTTAATCGAGGATTATGGCGAGGCAATCCTCTACGCCATTTGCGCACACGGACACCGGTTTGTCTTACATGAAGTAAAAATACCGGTCTTTTCAGCGTACTAACAAAGTCACGAATAAGAGATCTCGAAGGCAGAGCGGATCCTCATGTCCCAGGACGACTGTGGGCCGAGGAATCCCAGGCCATGGTAATGGGAGAGATCGGCAGACCAACACTAATGACAGCCATGGTAAGTACTTGCGGCACTTGGATGGCATTTGGATGCTGATTGTCTAGACACTTGTCCTGCTTTGTGACTTCGCCCTCCAAACCGGTCAAGACGCCCTAGCCTTTATGCTCTGCGGATGCTGTCACAGTGCAGCTCGACTTCTTGCGCTCGATCGACCAGTGCCTTCGAGCAATAACGGAGAAAGCCCTCCGGATAATATCTTAACAGAATCCCGAAGACGAGTTCTCTGGTCATGCTTCATCTTGGACAGCATCGTAGGAAGCGGTGTCGATGAGAATCTGAGATGGAGAGACGGAGCACCTCAGATCCCTCTTCCCAGGTCGGATCAGTCCTTTCTCTCTCAAGTATCCAATGATGAGACGCCATTGTTCTTACCACGAGGGTCTGAGGCGTTCCCTTCTAGTGAGGACTTACAGAGATACAATTTGCGTTCTAACCTCATTTACCTAATGAGTATGAGAACCAGGGTCTTGAGGTATATTCCTCTCGTCAGTTATCAACTATGTCCGCTAATACTGATAGGCTGATTCGCACTAATACATATGATTTGAATATCTCAGATCCTCAATCTCCGTTTATGCAGTTGCTTCATTCGCTGGAAGCGTGGAGCAATGGTATCGCAACACAGCTCCAGTTGACAGAGTTCAGCATATACGTACACAAAGAGCTAAGCACGTTAGAGTCTCTCTTTTACCTTCAACTCTCCTACCACATTCTCATTTGCGATCTAACCCGGATATCAATCCCCGGATTTGCGTTCCCCTTGGCTGCAGCATTCGAAGCAGCTCCTAGACCATTTATTTCGCATTGTAGAGAAGTCTGTCAACATCATGCTTCGCAGGTAACTAGGATTTTGCGAATGATGGCTCAGCATCTCAATCCTTTGTTCTCTGAGTATACAAC
Source organism: Fusarium bulbicola (assembly GCA_013758895.1). NCBI lineage: Eukaryota > Fungi > Ascomycota > Sordariomycetes > Hypocreales > Nectriaceae > Fusarium > Fusarium bulbicola. Next base: position 5,394 of record JAAOAI010000565.1, read on the forward strand.
CTATGCCGCCACGTATGAGGCGACCAAGATCTTGATTGTGTACACTGCCTCATTGGGAGAGCAGGAGCCTGATTCACGGATGCAGCTTAAGGAGGATATCATGTTTAACATGAAGGTGCTAAGAGAGCAAACTAGTGGAACTCTCCCTTCACGAGCAGTAAGATGTCTCGCGGTTTGTACAGAAATCTACGTACTGATATTTACAGTGTCGCGCCCTGACACGTCTCCTTCACCGATTCGGATTCAATGACATTGCCAACTCGAGTCGTGCTACTCCGCTTTCGTGCGTATATCTTGATAAAATATTATCGTCGGCTACTAATATCTTACACGATATAGACGCACCGAAGACAACGCAGGGGAAGTCAGTGGTCCTCCCGAAGCCTTCTACCTGTCCGACCTTGCTCCTTTCCGACGAGCATACGACGACGTCAACAAGGACCAGGACAGACGTGAGAGTGCAGCTGGATCACTGGCTAGCTCGACTCGAAACCTGACTCAGGAAGCGCCCGTTTTGAGACCTTGGAACCAGCAACTAGTTCAGCCGCTGGGTGCCTCGGAAATGCCTGGCAATCAGGCCAGCACCCTAGGGGATTACACTCAGGTCGCTGGGGATATGTCGAATGAAATCACCTGGGACCTGTTCTCCCTACCGGACTGGGTATTCGACCAGTATGAGATGGACTTTGGTGCATGATGGAGGAACATTTGTCTCTTTTGAACTTACTTACATCCTTATTACTACTATCTACACTGGAACTATGCCTACCAGCTCTTTTGGTGTGATCTCCGGTCTCTTTATATATTTGATCCAGGAATACGGATCCTCCATCTCATCCTCGATTGTATCCTGCTGAGCTCCCTGCTTTCCAGCCATACCCGGAAACTCGCCTGCCAGACCTACCACGCCAACCTCATCCTTGTACTCGTCCCACAGCTTCAACATCTCTGCCATCAACTCAGGTTGAGACTCTGCCAAATCATTCGTCTCGCCAGGGTCGTTCTTGATGTTGAATAACTCCCATCGTTGAGGACCCTTTGGCTTAGGGACGTAGGTGATCTTCCAATCCCCACGGCGAAGAGCGCCTGAACCAGCGACCTCAAAGCCCGCAACATAATCCTTCTCGTGAATCGGTGATGATCGTGATATCGTATCCAGTTGATCTAGGAAGGGCTTCCAGCTTCTACCGCGGAGAGGCATGACTGGCCTTCCAGAGTAGGTATCTGGATGGCTCAGGCCGGCATACTCCAGAACAGTGGGTACGATATCCATAACGGTGCAGAAAGCATCTGTAACGATGTTTCTGCTAACCTTTGACGCGATATCAGCCGTAGGCTTAACGACAAGGGGAACTCTGCATCCGCCCTCCGTGGAAAACATCTTGTACAGCCTTGAAGGTGCTGTAGCCGCCTGAGCCCATCTTGAGCCGTACCAGACGAAGGAGTTCCCACGGCCAATGTTCTCTAAGCTGTTGTCGTAGTATTTATGGACGTGATCCATTATGGTAGTTCCAACAAGAGGAAAAGCTTCATAGCTTGCTCCCTCAGCTCCATTATCACTCATGAACAGAATGACTGTGTTGTCATACTCTTTCGTATCCTTGAGATGCTGAATCACTCGGCCAATATTCCAATCCATTCGATCTACCATGCCGGCGTACACCTCCATCGCACGCGCACTAGCAGCTCTCGTTTCGTCGTCAAGCTGGTCCCACTCGGCAGGTTCTCCAGGCGCAGTTGTCACTGGATGAGGCACAACCGATTTGTCAATCAGACCAAGGTCTTTAAGCCTTTGTAGACGCTTATGTCGAAGCGCTTCAGGGCCTTCATCATAGAAGCCACGATACTTGTCGAATGACTCTTTCGGAGCTTGGAGTGGCCAGTGTGGTGCTGAGAACGGTAGATACGCGAAGAAGGGCTGTCGGCGCTCCTCGTCTGTGCGGTTGGAGAGATAGCCTAGAAGCTTGTCGGCGTAGCCATCTGAAGAGTACCAGCTTGGACCGAGTTCACTCTCAGCGAGGAACCTTCCGTCCTCGGCATGTAGAGCTCGCACAGCTGTCTCGAAGAACTTGCCTGGTTCAGATCTGGGATCTCTATACTCAGGCTCATACGCTACGCTTGTTAGACAAACACGTAATCTATTGTCGGTGAACTGACGTACCATAGTGATTTGCACACCCCGGAAGGAGGGCCAAACTCTTCTTGAACCCCCTTTTATTCGGATGATGCTCCGGTTTCAGACCAAGATGCCACTTGCCGCTCATGCAGGTGAAATACCCTCCGTCTCTCAACAGTTCGGGAAGTGCAACAACCCTCTCGTTGAGATAGCCTTCGTGTCCAGGCTTGCCCTTGTGAGCAGGTGAACTTCTGGTAATCTCCTGAAGCTGACCTAGACCAGCGATGTGGTGATCCGTACCCGTCATCAGCATAGACCTGGTAGGACTACATGCTGCAGCGACGTGAAACTCCGTGAAGCGAATGCCCCCGGCTTCTGAAGCCAGACGGTCAATGTTTGGCGTTGAGATTTCTGAGCCGTAACAACCGCAGTCACTGAAGCCGAGATCATCGGCGACGATGACTAGGAAGTTTGGTCGTGTAGATGGTAGAGAGCCCATTATCGGTGATGTCAAGTGGAGTTCTGACTGATATGAAAGACAACTTTGCTAAAAGGAACGATAAATAATGAAGAGATCTAATAATGCGAGAAGGTGCAATTTCTATCGGCCAGAATGGAGCGGCTATCACAACGGTAATCTCCTGATTCGCCTCACAGGAAGTTCAAAAAGATAGCTCCGGGTCCCGCTGACTCTGCCGGAGCCGCAGTGCTGAATGAGCCGATTTAGCGTCGGCTCTCGCTGCCGGTGAGCCTAAGGTCTCCATATTCTTCCCACTTTGCTCCCAGCAACGTGGTGATTACCAAAATCTGGGGTATACTATTTGTCGATTGGCTTTTTGTCTGATTCTGGGGTTGAATGGCGTTATTGGCTAGCTGTGGCTATTTGATGCCCGGTCTTCGATCTCTCGTACGCCCACTTGCTGGTTGTCATAGACGTGCTTGTATAAAGACGTTCCCAGCCTCTGGTTCTGGATATCGCATTTGTTGTGACCACCAGCTCTCAATCAGATGTAAGAGTTGTCTCCCTAGATAACTAATTTCATCACACTTCATCCCCGCCTACATTTCGAAGCTTGCAGCACCATGGCGGACAACAGCATCACCACCGCCAACAGGGGTCGCTTCAGCGAGATGAACGGAACCATGGTCTTCCTGCTGATGTAAGATGACTCCCGACAGCTGCATTGTTCCTCAAGTCGCATGTTTCGCATTTGGTCAACACCTACTGATAGCTTCTGATAGGTACATGTGCTTCTGCTCATTCAACTTCGGTTACGACGTCGGCAATTTTGGCTCTGTCCAAGGTATGCAAGCCTTTGGTCGTCAATTCGGTACTTGCGATGAAGAAACAGGAAAGTGCTCTCTCCAGCCATGGCTATCCTCTGTCATGACATCTGTGCCATTCATCGGAAAGGCCTTGGGTGCTGTGATCTGCGGTGTCATTGCCGAACGTTGGGGTAGAAAGATCGCCATCATGGGTCTTATCATTGCCTCCTTTATGTGAATATTTCTTCTTTGTCCTAGTGATTCTATCGCTGACTATCAAAAGTGGTGTTCTTCTTCAGACGACCGCAACAACAGCTGCTCAGTTCACCATCGGTCGCTTCATCTCCTTCGCCATGACAGGCATGACCATCGTTGTCGTACCCATCTACCAAGCTGAGACAGCTCCAAAGGCTCTCCGGGGCCTGATCACCTCTTCGCTTCAGCTCATGATTATCCTTGGCTCTCTAGTGGCGTCGCTTGTTACCTGGGGTACTAGCTCGATGAAGACCAACGCTGCATGGCACATTCCGGTGGCCTTGCAATTCATCGCACCAACTTTCCTGCTAGCTCTATGGTTTTGGGTACCCGAAAGCCCTCGCTGGTTAGTGTAAGCCCCCATTGGAGAGTATATGCAGCACTGACGATAGTAGGCTCTTAGCTAAAGATCGTGTGGAGGAGGCCACCAAGTCCCTCCGCCGAATCCGAAAGGACAAGTCGGAAGAAGACATAGAATTCGAGATTCAAGCTATTCAACACGCCCACTCTAATGATCACAAGGGAAAATGGTCTGAGCTCTTTGATATTACGAATAGACGGCGTACTATGGTAGCCATTCTCGCCATGTTTGGACAGCAGATTACAGGTCAGGCGTTTGCCTCACAATACTCCGTCATCTTCTACCTGTCGCAGGGATTTGGCGCGAGAAGCTTTGTCTTTTCTGTCCTCAGCTCTGTCGCTGGTCTTGCCTGTCTGTTCATCACCTGGTCTACTGTCGACCTGGTTGGTAGAAGGGTCTTACTTTTAGTCGGCGGCACCGGCATGGCTGTATTTCTGTTCATTGTCGGCGCTGTCGGTACTATCAAGAACCCTACGGAGACACAACAGAATGCTCTTGTAGGTTCTTCACTTTGTTAAACAACCTATCTCACTAATATTCCCTAGGTTGCTTCTTTCATTCTTTTTTCTTCCGCCTACGCACTATCATGGGCACCAGTATCGTACATCGTGCTTTCCGAAGCCGCATCAAGTCATATCAAAGAGAAGACGAATCTCCTCGCCTCTGTCATTTCTGTCTTGACCACTTTTGCAACATCCTTCACACTTCCTTACCTACTCAGTAAGCCTTATGCGGCACTTGGCGCCAAGGTCGGCTTTATCTATGGAAGCTTTTGTGTAGCTATGGTCGTGCTCGCATACTTCTTCATCCCCGAGCTTAAAGGGCGAAGCTTGGAAGAAGTCGATCAGCTATTTGCAGTCGGTGAATCGTTGAGAAAGCTTGGATCCCTGAAGACAAGGACGGCAGAGGAGGCTTTTGAAAGTGACTCGAAGCAACAGCCAAGGGCTGAGGTGAAGCAGTTGGCGTAGTAGTTATGGCAACATGCTATAGATGCCATTTGACTGAGTCATGCAATCAGGTCATATGATGAACTTTCACAGATAACTATAGGACCATATGTAACAAATCGGCCATTCATGGTCCCCGCATGAAGAAACAATCCATTTTAGGCCACCTGCGAATCCAACCTACTCTTTTTAACCAGTTTGTGTTACAACACAGCGTAGTATTTGTCCGAGGCCACCCAGGATCATTATGCATAACCCCGCGCCCTCCTATATCCGGCATCCATTTGAGGAGTGCTCCGTCAGTCATGATAGGCGCGGTTAGTTCTAAGGACGGGCCGATCGCAATGACCTGCCTACTTGGTAGTTCTTATCGGGGAATGCCTATGAACTCCGTTTCCGGACTTTATACATCGCGGTCTATTCTTACTAGATATGAGATGTAGTGAAACCTGAGGAAGTTTCTATGCAAGGAACTTGCATAGGTATCATGTGGTCTCTAATCTACTGCTACAACGCATTTTCGGATCGGCCTCCAAATCCGTATGGACATGAGTTTGTAATGCTTACAAGAAGCCTTAGAATGCAACATCTAAACATGCCAAGCCATCATTCACAAGAGCATAAAATAGGAATCTGTCTCGTCGTAGAAACCCTTCTTTACTATTTATTATCCCTCAATTCATACAGAGAAGACTGTTCTGAAACATCATCGCTCAAAATGAAGACCTTCCTCACCATCCTCCTAGCCCTTCCGGCTATCCTTGCCGCCCCAGCAGCCAAAGCCGGAATACATGGATACCCGCTTCACTGCCGAGTTCTGCCCCGGTTACTTCCCAGGCTACCCGAACGCAGTGTGCAAGACTGTCACGGTTTGCCCTTTGATTGGAGACTACCAACAGATATGCTAAGCTTTTGATCATGAATGGGGAACTGTGGCGCTTTCACTGCACAGTTTGATGTACATATATTTATTACTTCTCAAGCTTTCTATTCAGAGTCCCAGTCTTTTATAAGCTGCCTATGCAATACGCATACAAACTTTCGTTTTACTTGAGTCTCATCCATGCCCTCTACCCGAGACGGTGTGTTCGTCTGAAGATTCCTGCCCATAGTGTTCCAATATTCCCCTCGATCTTTTCTCTTCGTTACCAGATACGAAGCGCAATTCCTCTATCATCTGCCTTCTGTCGAATATAACTTGCGTCAGTCCAACGTAGCGATGCTCGCGGCCCTTCGCTGTGATCCGGGGATTGCTCGCTATTTTCTGCACCGTTACCAAGGTGTCACCAGTATGGTCGACGTCAGGAAAGGCACAGAAGTCGACAGCTTTCATATCTTGGTCATTTGTCGGTGACCAGTTTGGGATAATCTTACACCTTGGCTCGAATATCATCCTGTTCCCGTTCCTATCAGCCATGTGTCTAACATTTGTCAAACAAATAGCGACGTATTCTGCGGGTTTTGAGCCTTTCTTCTTGAACACAACCACTGCAGCGTAAACTTCTGGCTGGCCTTGCGCAGACGTCCCGGTAGTGTTCATATAGGGATTGCTTTGATCTATCCGGCGTGGCATTATAAGTGGTAGCAAAGGAGGCGTTTCCGATGCCCATTCGAGGTCCGACTTACGATGACTCGGGAAGATACCGTAAAGACGATAATTTGAGGTTCCTCGGGGGAAACAGAGTAGAAATGGACTTCCCGCCTCGCGAGGCTGCCATAAAGGAATTGATAGAATGCTCGCATATGGCTTCTTCACCAGAATGCTCGATTGCATAGTCATTGATACTGTATCCACATGATCGGAAGGTTTGTCTGAGTCGGATTCTGAGTTTCCTTCCCCTTCAGGGAAAAGCTTCTTCTCCGCGTGGGATATGATGCTGTCTTTCTGAGGTAGCTTTACAGGGAAGAAGGTTTGAGGCCATATTAATCGCAAGTATCGCTGCGCTTCTTCACTGCCCTTCCGAAGCAGCGGGACCCACACTCGTGATACATTGCGTGTTGTTGTAGTACTAGCAGTCTCAATATCCCAGCAATCGAGGACGCCAAATACCAAATGAGGAACCACAGTAGGCACAATAGGCAGATTTATCTGCAGTCCAGTGTTGGTCAGATGGAATGAGTACGAGTGATCTGCTGGTTTATAATGCCTCTGGAGCTGAGGTGAGCTGCTGACAACGACTGACTGGGAGTCGCGGAACTCCATTGGCGAGCGAGGGAGAAAATCAACATATTGCAGTTGAGAAGCGAAGAAGCTCTGATCGGCATACTTGTGAATGATTTCGCCGAGGAGCCTGGTAAACGCCTCGTAACCTTCTCCGTATACGAGGGGCATGGAGATGTCGAAGAGTCCGAGGAGAGAGTAAGCCTGGTCCTCTATACGGGTCGTGGAGCGCCTCGACGCCCAAGACATCCTCTGTGCGATACTGTATCTTCGAAGTGGATGTGACTTGGATAGTCGGCCCTTGAGAAGACGTGACCATGGGATCCCTGTGATCTCGGTGATAGACGGCGCCAGTTCAGCGCTCGTCGCTATCATGGTCCAGTTGCTGGAGAAGAACCTCAAATTAGGTGGTGCAATCAGCTCCTGAAGAGTCCAACCTCTTGTGAACCATCTTGCATTTCTGAACGCACTGTCCGGCTTAGTACATTCGTCCAGCGTCAGGGCAGGGACATCCACCAAGTATACATAGCAGACAGCAGATCTTCTGTACCATCTAAACATGGAATTGATAGCTTCAGACAATTCTGCAGAGCTACTCTTGTCAATGCAGTTGGTGTCTACCCAGATATGGCCTAGCTTGTCCTCAGCGGCTTGAGCGCAAGCCCACATGATCTTCTGGAACCCTGGCTTAAAGCGACGGTTTTTGCGATCGGCCCAATCTTGAAGCGAGACTTCACCGTCGGCCCAGGTATGCGATAAGATAGCATACTCTGGGATGGAGACATCGAAGAATTCCTCAACCTCGAGAGTCGTGGTATTGATAAGTCGCATAATGTCTCTTAGAGAGAGATGATGTGAAGGATGACGAGGTTTGATTGTTTTGTCCTCAATCGACAACTGACCCGTTGTGCAGCCTTACGAGGGACAACAATCTCCCCTCTTGTGGCACAGCATTCATTTTCAACTTGTCTGATTGGGTGATAACAGCACAGCCACTAGGCTTAGACGGTGCGGGTGAAACTCCATCAGCCTACCCTAAATAGGGAGGGGTTTTAACTTGTTTCATTCAGTCAAGCAATATGCCATCGTCACTCACAATAACAGATAAACCGATCATAGAGGGACTAGCCTGGCATCCATGGATAGTCCTAATTAATGCAGTATCTTTAGGACATGTTAACAAATGGAATCAAGCGCAGGTCTATGCGGCATCAGACCGGCTGTTAGTATCGTCTTGGACGGGGTAATGGCTGACCACCTGAGCTTGCAGCTGTGGCATGCAGGTTGGTTATGTTTGTCTTGGCGCAAGGTTTTATAGTCCCAATAACTGTCTATCTACATATCTACGCGCGCCGCATATCTAACAGTCAGAAGTACTACCTACGTTAAACTCAGGATATTGTTCAATCGTTGTTCTTCAGTCGAATTATCCCACAATCTCTATAATTGTTGTCACTTGTCAACCTACTGATGAATTCTACTTAGGGTGCAATATATGAGATCCAGGGATCTTGAGGACAGGAATAACCTGTACTTATAAGCTATTGTTGAGTCCTACCAACCTTGTTATTACCGAATTCTTCGTCATTTCAAAATAATGAAATCGGCCAGGGAAGAACTTGGCGGGGTGACTCCGTGGAGATGTCTCGAACGGTGTGGAGAAATATAGTCTCCCCGCGGAGATGCAAAAGTCTGTCCCTGACAATGTCACCCACGCCATGACATGACAGCTCGTCCTGTCCTGATGTAAAACCATTCGATACTACCTCGTGGAGGACTTCAAGAGCTGCTGATTCCATCGGGCCGTTATCGAGTTGAGGCGCTGGCTGAAATGTACGCCAGCATGGCTTTACCGCTCACCGAGACAAGTTCCATGCCACATTATCGGGCGAAGCAATATCACGAAGGGTCACCGGGCATGTCCGCTGGGTACAAGCTTACAAGGCTCTGGCGCTGGGTTTTGGGAATAATGCAAGATGGACTGTCTTGATACCCGGGGCTAGTGAGCCCGCCACTCCCGCGCCTAGAGCTTGCTGGCCCATGCAGGACAGGACTGAGGAATCCCCTTCGACTTTAGTCACTTGAAGAGAGGCTTATAGCAAATGCATGAGGTCAATGGTGTAAATGCGTGTCTAATTAAGTAGCGGTACTCTAGTTCTAAAGAATCGTAACAATTTCAATATCTATCTTCCATCTTCAGATGTGCTATTTCGCGAGAACACTGGCCGGCACTGAAACAGGTGCTGACTCAATCCTACTCTCCTCATCGGTGACATGACCTTTATTTCTGTTGGCAAGGAAGTGCATGTGCATGTGAGAGTCCACATGGGGACCCTGGTACTCAACGCCGTCAACCTTGACAGGGTCCTCCTCAAACAAGTACATGTACCAGTAGTACACGCCTACAAACATACCTCCTCCAATTATGTTGCCAATCGTAACTGGGATCATGCCTTTCCAAATGTACAGCCCGACAGTGAGGTCAGGTGTCTTGAGCCAGATGGCAAGAGACATGTAGAACATGTTGGCGACAACGTGCTCGAGGCCGAGGACGACGAAGGCGAAGATGGGCCACCACATGCCGATGACCCTGGAGGCAAGATCTTTGGCTTGGATGCCGAGGAAGACGGCGAGGCAGACGAGCCAGTTGCATCCGATGGCTTTGAGGAAGATTTGATGAACTTGCGGCGATATTTGTTTCTTGCTGGCGAAAGACATGACGACTTCACTATATGGTGATGCATCAAAGACACCGCCATCTGATAAAATGTTAGTTGCCATGTTAGTATTGATTGGGTGCCATGACTTACATCCCATGATGATAGACATGACAAATAGCGATCCTGCAAGATTGCCGAAAAAGCAAAGGAACCAATGCAACAGCATCTTGCGGATCGCAAGTCGCCCTTGAAGCACAGCAGTCAAAGTGAACTAACCCCCATCAGCCACAACGCAACAATAAACCATAAGGCTAGCTTACCATAGTAGTGGCAGTAAACAAGTCCGCGCCTGTAAGCACAACAAGCACTAGACCCAGAGGGAAAACACCAGCGCCAAAAAGCTTTACCAAACCGGGCGCGTTCTCAGTGTACCACGGTGCTGTCATGGCACACAGCGAGACGCCACAGCCAAAGCCAAGGAGACATCCTGCGGAGACGGCGGAGAGGAAGACCTTGTCGGGACGCATGTTGCCTCTTTTGACACCAGAGCGGGAAACAAGCTCGATTGTTTCTTGGGGCGTGTAAGCCGCCAGGTTGGAGATGCTAACCACAAGAGGGTTGCTCATGATGAATTGATGTAACGTGAAGTTATTGTGGTATATAATTGAAGAACTTGTCTTGGGGATTGGATACAAGGTCAGGCAGCTCGAGCCTTTTATCAGAGTTGATAAACACGATGCAAACTTATCGCAGACTCAAGTCCGTCCAGACCCTGCCAAGTCAGGAGAGTTATGGATCTGTATCAGCATGAGATCATAGAGTATCGGACTGATGCCGTCTACAAATCCAGCCCTAGCAGAGAAAAAGACTCACTACTAGGGCCGGCCATCTCGGCAAGTCTCTCCACCATCAGAGCATGTTGGGAGTAGAAAGTCCTGCTGTTTCAGGGCTATTGACTTCTCGGCAGTGGGTGCTAAGACTACACCGGTATGGTATTGGTTATCCGGTCCTATCACACTGACCTTCATCCACTTTCTTGGTTCTGCTCAGTGGCCTGACTTGCAGAATACTTTGGGCCCCTGTAGTGGACCGTGATTGACCACCGATGCGCTGGAATGAGGGGGGGGGGGAGCCGCAGGAGCCCCCACTGCTCTATTTAGAACCTAATCTTTAGGTACCGTCCCGGCAGGCTCCGGTCACTTCTCACCCAAAAGAAATGGGCGCAAGCAATGGAACGAGTTGTCTTCACCTTGGGCTGACCGACCTTCACCGCCCCACGATCAATTGATCAGGGCCAATTAGAGCATTACAATTACCGAATTTCGCGGCAATAATTTATGGCCCAGCCAACCCTTTGCCTTTGCGGGCTAATCCTGGCAGCCACTCCAGGGTCTATCTGCACCTCCTGTGAAGTTGCCATTCAAGTTAGTTATTCGCGCATCCCACGCCGCGAATGCCTACAAAATGTTGAAGGAACGGATCAACGGCCGCATAAAATGTTAGATTTTTGATGCTTGCGGCCAATGTCGGGTTGGGGTGCAGGTGGTTTTGCGGGCCGCGGACGCCGCAGGTCAGATCATTTGTTCGAGATCGGAAGAAAAGATGGGGTTTGGCGGCCGTTGGAAACTGCGGGTTATGCATCTCCGAAAATGCTGAAGGTGCAGGGTAACGCGGTGATCCATGACGATCTCTGGGGATTTGTGCTAGTTGATAAAAGAATTATCATGTCAATGTGTAATGACGCAGTGGTATGATAGGCAGTGAATGATAACTATGGAGTTCAGTGGCACCTGCAAAAATGGGCGCTCTGAAACTCCTAGAGGTTCAGGGTTATTGCTGTGCTCTAGAAAACGACGATGGGATTTAAGATGTTTAAGTGTATATATGCTCCTATATTTCCAAACCAAACCTTGTACTTGTTAACATAAACACTTATCCCATTAATGAAGAGCCCCTGTCACACCACTGTGAAGTAAGCATAGTACCCAGGCTACTTGAAATACTCTCGGAAGTACTCCTCTTCTCCAGTTGTGACTCGACCACCAACATCTCTGTTCTGATGAGTTCAACAAAAGCGCGGATGAGGTCATTGGAACCCCGGTGATGATAGGCTTCATCCATGAACTGTTGATATGATAATGTTAGACGACAGGATCCACAGATAACTGCATAACTCCAATACTACTACGACTGACCTTGCTAACACTTTTCCGAATCTCAACTCTTTCCTTTCCGAGTATTTCGAAATTAACAATAAAAAAGAACCCATCAGTTCTGAGGCGTTCTGTCCTCCCATTGTACAATGCGACGTCGTAGTCCAGTCTACGGTTAGCAAAGCTTCGAACATAATCCCAACCGCCAAGCCACCATGCGAGGAACTCAAGATATATGCATCCAAGAGCCCAGATATCATAGGAAGGGCCGATCAGGTTGTCAGCAGTCGATATGTCGATCTCGGGAGCACGGTAGGAGGGTGAGTTGGCGATGAACCCTCGTCTCTCCCGGTCAACCTCTGATTTCGAACTGAACTCTGAGAAGCCGAAATCCGTTATCTTCAGTATCCCCCCCACGGTTCCAGGTGTCGATGTTATTTCTGGAAACCAGAGGATGTTTTGTGGTTTCAAGTCGCCGTGCCGACCGAAAAGCACATGAATCGCGTTTTCAGAAGCGTTCCCTACTGGATTATCCAGAGGGGGAGTGAAACGACCGTGGAGACTAGAAGAAGTGGTGGGATAGCGATGGATACTTGATAAGCCATCGGCAAGACCTTTGCACTGAACTCCCAGCCATTTCAGCGTCGCATCGCGTTCTTCTCCAGAAGGTTTCGGATTGATCGTCTGCCAGTATTTCTTGAGGTCGGCTTCTGCCCATGGAAAAATGAAATGGTAATCGCCATGATGCTTATATGTTGTAAGCAGAGATATGAGATTGGGATGTCTGTCTTTGAGATGTCTTAAAACAATTGCCTCGTATTCTGGATCAATACGTGCTTTGCGGGGCTTTATTTTCTTGACAGCAAAAGCTGGTCTTGTATTGTTTGAAGTCTAGTTGCAAGACAAGAAAGGATGTTAGCCAAACCACAGTGTTAGAAATGTGACTGTCGCCTGCCGTAGACTAACTCTGAAATCGTGGTGACCAGCATGAATCCCGACCTTAAACACCCAACTAAACCCTCCTTCGTCTGATGCGAGAGACCAAGAGGTAAATGGTGGTATGTGATATTCAGACAGCTCTTGCGTAGTATCATTTGTTGGCGAGCATGACTGGAAATATGGAGAAAGTACCATCCACTGCTTCTCGATAAATTTGTCGTAGAAGCTTTGCTTTTTTCGAAACCCATGTAGAGAGACTTTTTGCCCATACTTTGTTATGACAGTAAGGACATTTGTGTTGACCTTGTCACCCAATTTGAGAGGCAGGTCATCATCACAGACTTTGTCCCGAAATGAGACAATTAATGAAGCTCTCTTGAGTAGGACCAGGATAGCAAATATCTTCTGGTACGTTTTGCAAACTGGATTTGCTCCAAGTTCTCCGCAGATGATTTGTGCTTCTTCTTGAAAGTTTGGCTTGCGAGGGCGCAGAAGACCAATAACAGGATATCTCCGCCATCGATTACATTGTGTAAGCTCTTTCTCCACGGCCTCTGTCGTCAGAAGCCTTGAGATTTCGTTCCTTGGAAGAAACTTCTTGCTGCGGTAGTCTGGGTGGGCACTTTGTACCGTCGCCTTAATGATACGGTCTCCCAAAGTGGGCTCTTTCCGCAATGCGTTACGTATACGGCCAGATGTTGGAAATCCTTTGTTTTTGTTATTAATTTGTTTCTGCATATATGTCAGCGAATCAGCCGCGATGGAAAGTGAGGGACCTCACGCCAGATTGTGACCCTGTAAGCTCACTGGCTTGTGTGTTGAATGGGGCGAATTCGGTGACAGAGCCCTCTGTTTTCATACGCCGCAAAGATACTTTGTCAGACTCATGGTCACCATCAAGTCCCCTCGCCTCGGTATCGGTGAGACCTTCTCTAAGTCCCTCAGCATCCGAGTGGACAGGGTGGAAACCCCCGACCAGTGGACGACGGGAGCGCGTAATGGGCCAGCTCTGTGTTGTCATGTCACTCATGTGCGCTAGGGCCTCTTCATGATTCAGTAACATGCTTGGATCCATATTTGCCAGTGTGAGACAACCACGTCCTTTTGCATGAGAGAATGCTATGCAGTGCCTCAGGACCAATGTGCTAATCTACAACAACAAATCTTGTAGGCCAGCCAGTTCAAGTACTCTTTTAAATCAGGCTCCGTTGGCCAAGTACCAATATTTTGGTGGCTGGCCACCATCTTCCGGACGCTGACCTACTCCGTTGACTCGGCGTTTAGGCTCTGTCTTTTTGAAAAGTCATTGGTGCATGCTACACACCCACTCGTCACACCATGAATATCCGCAAAAAACGCCTTGCATATGTCTCAGTCAGCCCTTCTTTGAGCACGCGCCACCAGAGCCTACATATGATCCCTTGCTCCTCCCACAAACGTGCCAGATTCCCCTCTTCTTTTCCCATCCCGCAACGTTCCACTTGCGACAGACCGCCAGCATGAGACCATGGACCGTAACAAAGCGATTTTTTACACAGCGCCTTTCTCGAAGACTCTCAGATATTTCTGAATCAAGTACAAGCTCGCCGAAGGAACAAAATATCAGAGCAAGTAATATTGATCCTGAAAAGTTGGCACGACATTTGAGCTCAAAGTTTCCAAATGAGTTCCAGGTCGATGTAAATCACTGATATATACAAGAGCACTAACATCAGCTAATAATTCTATAGTTGATTCAAAATACATACATAATTCGAGCTCCAAGAATGCTTTTAGACGTAAGCGCTGTATTATTGCTGCACTCCTACTGGTACTCATCGGGTTTTAGGAAGAGATTAACGCTTAGGTTGAAAGAAGGCTCACTTCTGGAGTCAGCTGCCAGGACAGCAAATTATGAATATTTTCCTTACACACCTTTGAACTTGGAGATTCCACCAAACCCTTGACCTAGCAAAACGTGCCTTCCCATTTTCAACATGACGAGTTCAAAGGCTGAAACTCCAGCAACTCAGGTACGGAACATATTAGTCAAAAGTTCATTTCATAAACTACCAAGCAAATTCTGCCCACAGGGTAGTCTCAATGCAGTTATCACAAGAGACTTTATTTTACAGGCTATGTTCCCAAAGGGTCCACCTGTCGGCGTCTCTGAAATGCTGGAAAATGACATGTTCTTCATTTTAGAAAGGGCTCAAAAGGTCTTTGCTATTTGGATCTTGGCTGGCATCAAGGGCCGGCAACTACTGGAAGTCATGGAGCTGTTTCAAAGCAACAAAGCCAGTGATAGCGGACTGCCCTTCACAGAAGACAAGATATCAGGATTCACCAGGTTTCCCGAATCTATTGCTAGAGTGGAATCGCTAGGATGTGAAGGAGACTTCTGCGATTCGAACGAGATAGCCAATTTCCTCGAAAAGCAATGGTGGTTTTGTGCACCCGTGTTCACTTCCGAGCAAGTAAATCACGACGTGGACCCATCAGCGATCTTACCATTCACCGAGGCACACTCAAATACGGCGGATGAAGGGGCCTTCGGCCAAGTTTTAAAGTATACTATCCATGAGTCCCACATAAATACTGAAGGTTTGGTGAGTCTGAATGTTTCACTTTTTAACATCCGGGGCGGCAGTGAGCCCCGCAGCTTCATTTTTATCATCCCTTCCTGCTAGGTATGAAAGATAGCTTACACGAATGACCAAACTAGATGCCCCAACCCAAGTTTGTCGCAGTCAAGACAATCAAACTCGAAGCTCAAGACCAGCCGTCGATCAATCGCCTTGGGTGGGAAAAGGAAGTACGTGCACTGTGGAACATGAGGGAGTTTGATCAGAGGCAGATCGTCAAGTTTATTACCGCATTTCGCCGGGAGGATGAGCACTATTTGATTCTCGAATGGGCCGATGGCGGGAGTTTGAGAAACCTTTGGGACAGGATGGAGC
>JAAOAI010000566.1:0-29712 GCA_013758895.1 Fusarium bulbicola
ATATTATTTATAGTTAAGGCTTGTGGCTAAGAGCTTAACTTAGTAGACAGAACTTAGTTACTAAGATAGCGTGTTAGTTGTTAATTTATGTGTTGATCAATTCATTCTTCTCTCTATGGACACCAAATAACTCGGAGACGAAATTCGAGCACACCAAAATCCATTTACGTTCCTAGAGCTAAGCTCCTGCGGCTCTACGCTAAGTTGCCAGTGGCCACCAACCTAGCACTTGGCTGCGTCAAGGAGAATCGCATGTTCAATGCTCTAGGGAGACTAAATTCGATCGAACGACTCTAATAATTCTTGGATCATGTCTAGTCGTTCTTTGTACTCTGAAATCTTGTAGCGACGGAATTCGCGAAGTCCCCTGCGCGCGGGTGCTGTAAAACGGTGGGAGTCAGCGAACCATGGTATTAATGCTGGTGACAGCAGGCTAGTTATCATAGCCAGGGATTTATCAACAGACACGGAGCTCATCCCATGACGTCTGTCCAAGAGGATGCGAACGACGTGGGGAAGACCAAAATATGTAGCATGGCCTAGCGCATCCCTGCCCTTGTCGTCTACCCTGTGGATCAGATCTTGTTCTTTGGCCTTTGGGTGAGAAACCAGATCTCCAAGGATTCTCATAAACATCTCCGTTTTCCCCTGGCTGGTGTCCCAATCTGTTTGAGAGGCTTTAAAGATGAGAATATGTAGCACCGTTTTATGATGACCTGAATGAACTCCGCATTCGACACTTGCTCCACAATTGAGAAGATAATTGGCAATGCCCCAATTCATGGTATAAAGGGAGTGTGAAAGAGCAGTCTGACAGCATCTCCATTCCCCCCTGTTCGGTCTAGTTCTTGCACAAGCTTCTTCCGTGTTTAGTAGGCTCCCAGCTTGCACCAGAGCTTGAACCTTTGCATAGATATCTCTTTTGATGGAACTCTCAAGCAGCAGTAGTAGGGGGATTGTCCCTTGGAACTTCATGTTGATCTCGGCTGGTCTATCTTTCAAAACCACCAAGAAAACATCGATCGATACGTCTGAGCGAGAAACTCTATGCAGGACAGGCTCGTGGTGGGTCTTTGCGCCCTTCGATAGAAGGAGCTCCACAGCCTCGGCGTGCTGATGTGATCGTCCACAGAACCCTCCATTATCGAGCGTCCACTCCAATACCGATGTTTCCCAGTGGGTCTCGTTGACATCAGCGCCCCTGTGGATGAGCTCCTTCATCACATGCACATGATTGCCCATGGAAGCACGAGTTAACGGGCTCCAGTATGCGCTCGCAGGCTCTGTCTTTGATGTTATCGGCAGTCGCATGCCGAAACTTGAGAGAGTATCGATGGTTTTGCAAACGTATGTATCGTAGGATCTCCCAAACATCAACCAGCGAGAAAGTGGAGTCCCTAAGACACCAAGATTGCGCCATAACTTATTACTATCACATTTTGTTACCTGGCGGCGCATGTTGTCGAACTGGAAGAGGTATTTGATGATCTCACAACACCCGATACCAATGGCCCAGTGCATGGTATTGGCAAGAAACTCTGGGTCCCGATTCGGAAACAAGCTTGAATCTGTCAGGACCTTCAAGGCAGTTAGATTTCGACAATTAACGGCCCAGTGATGGGGTGCGCCTTTTAAACCAAGCCCGACATCTTCATAAAAAGTCGGCATCTTGCAGGTACTGATCCGCCTGTCATGGGCTATATTTTGGACCAATCTGGTGACAATGTCGGCAACTTGTCCATCTGGTAAAACTACCGCCCAATGCAGTGGAGAAACCCCGTTGTGGGCAGCGATAGATGCATCGGCACCGCGGTTCAGGAGAAACTCGACAAGAGCTGTTTCCGCACAGCGCATGGCGAGGTGGACGGGAGTGATACCGTCAGAGGTTTGAGAATTTGTATTGCAGCCAAGGCCTACGAGAGCTTCGCAAGCTTTGTAGTTTGACTTTGACACGGCGTAATGGAGTAGTAGAGTTGACTCGGCCAACTCTCGAAATGCTGGTGCCCCTATTTGACCAACTTTATCTTGCATCCACGAGGCGAGGTCTTGTTGGCTGAGACCTTCCGGGCAGAGGACTTCCAGATACCCAATCGCTTCTGATCGAAGCTTTGCCGGCCATAAAAATTGAACGATAGTTTTGAAATACTCTTCATCTGGTATGCGGTCCAGTTCTTCAAAGAATTCGCGTATTTTCGGGTCTCGTGGCTTAGCAACAAAGGCATCGGGAACTGAGACACCATTTGCCTCAAAGATCCTCTTCCCCAAGATAACCGCAGGCTCATAGCCAGACTCTGCAGCACTGGTCACATACTCCAAGGCCTGACAAGCACTCTTCAGAGGCGTGTATTCCCCAAGGACATAGCAGATAAACATAGAGTAAGCGGCCTTTCCCCTTTCGAGTTTAGATGATAGATTTGCCGCCGCATGCTCTAGATCTGTCCATATGAGTTCCCCTAGCATCTCCTCATCGCTTACAGCGATATTTGTAGATATTTCCATAATCTAGGACGTTGATGAAAGTCAGGATTAGCCTTTCCATGAAACTTAGCTAGTAAGGTTGACTGACTGAATAGGAGAGCCCCGCCTTGTGCATCTCTATCACTCTTCCTTTTGGCAGCGGAATTTGAGAACTGTGGTGATATGTTAGTTCAATGATCTTATCTGGTGTCTCAATGGGCTTCTAAAGCATTACGAATCGTCGCTCTTCAAGAGTTTGTGTATAACTTCCCAGCCTTCGGGTAATCGCTCCGTTGGGGATGGAGGCAAAGTAATTCTCAATATAGATTTGCCTATATCTATCGCAGTCGAGTCGAGGTTTTGTGACTTATCAACGAGCGAGAGAGCGGTCGTGACCACACATTCAGGACCTGAACATACTTAATTTAGATCGCCGCAATAATCGTACAGGTATCTAGTACTTACCTACGCTTCCTCCACTATGCACCTGTGATTGTAGCTCCTTACCGCCAGGTATCTGTTCGTACTGGGAATACCCCGAAAGCACTTCGAGAGTGAGTAGGCCGAACGAAAAAACGTCGCAGCGCCAAAGGTCTTTAGGGCATAAAGAAGAACTGCCACGCTGGACTTCAGGTGCATTGTACGATTTGGTTCCCAAGTAACGGGAGCCGTTGCCACTCTGAGGAGACCGTTCAAAGTCGGAGATTTTAGAAATGAATCCAGTTTTGGACTTGGGCTCCGGATATACTAGGACATTGTCCAGCTTGATGTCTCCATGAACGATTGTAGATGAATGCAGAAAGTCAAGGCCAGCTGCGACATCTTGACAGATAGAAAGTTTTTCTTCTTTCGTGAGATCTCGGCGGGATGTGAATTGCCGGGCATTACCAAATTTCGCTGCTTCCATTATCAGACACGGCGCATATCCCAAGATTCTCTCGTCCCAAACGAACCCCGTAAGGGCGGCGATGTTGGGATGCTTTTGAATTGCAGGATGAGAGAGAAGCTCAATCTCAAAGAGAACAACCCGAAACCTGTGATATTCTTCATCACTTATCCTTACTCTTTTGAGAGACCTTGGAATGTTCACCTTGGCTATCTTCATGGCGAACGTGTCTACTCGGACAGGCCCACGAGTATTCATCGCGTCCGCGGGCTCGACTGTGACCTGTATCACCTCATACGTTGCGCCTTCTCCGAGAGGAACACCCTCAGACACGAAGTCTGAAAAGTGATACTCTTTCAGTCTGTGAAGACTCAAGATATGAACTAGACGGGTTAAGAGGACAAGGATCGGGAGTGGAGTCGTCTCGTCGGAGGATTTGATATTATCAATAATTACGTTGGAAATGACTTCCGAAGGCGGGGGAAGACTCGCTCCGTCCCAACTGAGCCCAAGAGACGTTTCAGACATGGTTGTCTACAGATGGTCGTTAGAGCACAACTTTAAGCGATTAGTGATACCTTTCGTAGGAACACCGAGCGCATCCAGACAAGTGATGTAGCTGATGACGGTGACTGATGCCCGCTTGGGGAGCGGGGTAAGAATGCCAGGGAAGAGCTGGCCACGTCACGAACCAATGGAACGAAGTCGGGCTACGTGTACAGCTTTTGCCCGCTGTGTCTCATTACTTCCGAAAGCAGCCTTGTAGCATGTGCAAGGATTTGATGAGGCAGCTGGCTGACACCAATGACAAAGAACTGTATTAGCCAGAAACTTGTAATAGCACAAGATTTTACACATGCGAATCAAACTGCTACTGGTCGATTGCCCACCATCCATCTGCAATTTAGTACATCATCAAGAAAAGTTGTTGACGCAGTGCTTCACGCCTCCTTGATCAAATGTTTTCCTCTTTAGCCCACCTGGCAAGACTCGAGTGCTTGGACCACATGCAAGGAAAACTCAGACATATCATCAACCCCGGTCAGCCCTCCTTCCGACCCGAACCCATCACCAAGGCATAATTCAGTTACCTTTCTATACGTATTGCCCATTATCTCGGCAACCTTTGGTACATATTTCCTCAAGAGCTTCTCACGGAAAACATCTCCGCTTACATCTCCCTCCTGCTGTCGCATCTTGACTACCTGTTTCCAGTACGCCAACTCGAGCAGGATGATACCGAGGCTATATCGGTCGTGGCCCTTTTTGAACCTAGTGTTCCCATAGCTGTAGCCTGGGTGTTGATACAGCAGAGCTTCTGGATCTGAATCGACGCTTGGAACGTCGGAACAAAATTTATCTTCGTCTTTGCGCCCGTGGTGGAAACCAATCAAGTATGGGCCGCCTTTCAGACGTCGGTCGCTCTCGTCCACGAAAAGGATGACATTTTCTGAGCGGATGTTCTTGTGTAGCCATTCATGACGATGTAGGTGGCAGAGGCTATTAGCCAATGCCTTGGCTATGGTGAACTTGTCGCCAAGAGAGAGCGACCAGCTAGAAAGTCTATCATCAAACATCTGCCTCAGGGTCCTTGGCTGGGCCTTAGCGGGAGCCAAGTCAGGGAGTGTTGGGAAAGGATACACGAAGCCGTAACCCTTCATCCCATCGCCTTTTGGGGGTAGGAAGCCAAGACAATCAAGAACACGAAATTCCGGAGGCTTCGGGATATGCAAGAGCTCAGCTAAGTCAAAAAGCCGTTGTATCCGTGATTCTTCTAGCTCCCCATCGGGGAACTGCGAGAAGAATATCCATTCGATGAGTACTTGCTGTGGTCCACCGTTATTGGC
Source organism: Fusarium bulbicola (assembly GCA_013758895.1). NCBI lineage: Eukaryota > Fungi > Ascomycota > Sordariomycetes > Hypocreales > Nectriaceae > Fusarium > Fusarium bulbicola. Next base: position 5,191 of record JAAOAI010000566.1, read on the forward strand.
TTTTTTATCATCATACAGTGCTAGATGATGGTTGCGACTAAAGTTCCTCTGTCCATTCACCTTATCCCAGTTGAGTATGAGCTCAGAATTGGTGGTCATGTCTGTTTTTCGCTGCAATGCCATGTTGAGCCGCTTGAACTTGGCGTGAATCCCGACATCGCCCAAGATCATTGGCGAATCCTCAGCGCAAGCCTCTGTGTCTTTGAGAGCTCCCTCGCTTTTGACGTGAGAAAGAAAGTGATTGTAAAAGAATTGGTTGAAGTTTTGTTCGTCAGATATAGACTCGCACAAACTTGTGATACTCGGTCTGATAGCTACTGCGATGGGTTTGACGGCCTTCAGCTCTTTCGTTACTCCTGCCAGCGACTTGTTGACTGTCCACACAGGACGGTATTCAGACAGACTGGCTCTGGATTCAGAAATGGCCGTGCGGATTTGCTGCAAACAGTCTTGCACAAATCTGGTAAAAGATGGAGAAGAAAACTGCTTGCCACAAGCTTGCGCGGTCTTTGTCAGACCAAAGACATCTCCAACTGCTTTAAGCTTGCTCAATTCTATGAGGAGTTCCGTGCTGGTATGACTCGAAGCCTCTAAGCGAGATCGCCCAAGTTCGGCTAGTGTTTTTTCGATTCTCTCAACTGCCGAGTGAAACAGGAGTCTCGCATGGACCAGTCCAAGCTGAGCAGTGACATCTGACATTGACGGACGGTCAGCTGCCTCAGGATGAAGCATCTGTTTGCTGATGCCGACCAGTAATGGCGTGATGAACTCCTGCGGGGTGTCTGCTAGTTCTTCAAGCCAGCGCGAAACGCCGTCTTTGAGAGTTTTCGTCTTAGTTATTGCATCTCCCTGGAAGAAATAAGAATTTTCCCATGGAATTTTGTAGTACAACTTGGTCGTTCTTTGTGCGCGAAACCTTTCAACACCCTCTGGCCCTTGCTCCAGATATGTAGTAAGTTCACTCAAAAGACATCCGAAGGCCCAGATGTCATATGAGCGCCCAATCACCTGAGGTTCAAAGAAATCATCCATGCACTCCGGGGCAATATAGGATCCGATATTTTCACTCCACTTCGCGAAGGGAGGGGTTTCAGTGATGGGGAGCTTAGGATAAGCAAGACCAAAATCTGCAAGAATGAAGGTTGTTTCTGACACCAAGATGTTGGCCGGCCTAATGTCATGGTGATACCCGTAACTGGTGGCATAAATAGGCTGCGTTCTGCTCCGTAGATTGACCTCATGGACAACTTGTAGTGCCGAGGCCAAGGAGGAAATAGCTGCCACAAATGTGATGATATTGCAGAAGGCTCCGGATCGTTCCTTGGTCAAAAAGGTAGGCAAATCCAAGCTATAGTAAGGGAACAGTAAGCTGTGATAACCAGAAATAGTGAAGCTTCCCAACAGAGGGATGATATTCGGGTGTTGGAGAGTATGGAATAGCTCGAGACATTCCCTCTCTCTATCGAATTTCTCCACTGTAAGCTGCGGATTAGAGGCTCCCTTGATACGTTTTCGAACAATGGTTACGGTGTCAGTCTTCTGCCGCGTCGGTCATTCGCATGGTCTAAATTCGCTCAACATAATTTGGTTTCGTACCTCTACCAAAGAGAAGTCTTGAAGTGGACCGGGAATAGTCACAACACTTATCTCGCCATCTGCACCCTCTCCAATCTGTTGATCGCTCAGAAAAGGAAGGATGGTAGCGTCTGAGAAGATTAAATGTCCGCAGTCTTTTTCAAACGCCCAGGGGAAGAATTCCCACTGGAGGTCAAAAAACGAGTCTGACGCTGGAGCTATACGTAGGAGCTCCGCCTTGTCGGTCAAGGGCAGTCTATTATCCAGTGCACGATGTGAAATAAATTCTGAGATCAGCTCAAGACTTTCCACAAGACTCAGGATGGAAAAAAGTCGAACGCCATTGTGCAGTACGTCAAGGACAACTTCCTTATGGCGATGATCAGGAACGTAAGGTGCAATAGCCTCGGCGATGAGACGTTCTGTGATACTATCACGAACCTCTTCGAAGATAAAGAACGACTGGGCATTGTTAGCGGTGCGCCTCCGGAGACGCTCCAGAATAGTGACAATGCTTTCATTCATCTTGACGTGCGTCTCAGGCTAGAGGAGGAAAAATACTGAATGGTGAGGGGGTAAAATAAAACCCCTCTCTGGCCAACTTGCATTAAACCAGCCAGTAAAATAACAGTAATACACATTAGATAATAGATATTAACTTAAAGGTATAACGTAGACGATACGCAAACCGATCAGGCAAGCATGCCGATTGAAAGTCTCAACCTCCTTTAAATAATTCTCAATAAGAACATGATAAACCATCTAATCAATTAATTCTAGTCACTATGCTTATTCCCAGAGGCCTCGATTCCCTCCTGATAGGTTCTTATATCTCGTCTTACCGCAAGTTCCGCATCGCCTAACCCTTAGTCGCACTCAACTTCTTTAACTACTAGTTCTGGCCTGCTTTTCGAATGACCGTAACCAGAGTTTCTGCGAGAGGATTATCAGACCAAAAGTTCCAGTAATCATTGGTATTAACAAGACGATAAATTTCCAAAAATCACTAGCTATCACAAAACGTCCATCCTTCACTTCCACCAGATTGGAGCTAAATATTGCCTGCTTAGTGGTTAGCTATTTGTGAATATTTCTCTGTAGTGGACATGCTAACGGAAAGCAGAGTTGCTGGTAGATAGATAGTAGCAACAAATGTGAGCGCGGCGGTGTTTATCGAAGTCTTGTGAGCTATCTTCCCATCCTCTTCTCCCTGTCTTCCAATGTGTATGAGACTTGCGAGGCTTGTGTTGTTGGCATGGGCGTTGCTCAGCGTGGAGATGCTAGCTCTGTATTGTAGGATACTCGTGAGCTTAGACAGTTAGTCTTGACTCTATCCTTCGATCTTCCTATAGACACATACCAGATCACACGTTTGTGCGGCTCGTTGGAGCAATCCTTGCATGACAGACTGATAGTGGACAACCTCGGCTTGATGGCTCTCAATCTCTTGGGTAATTAGCTTTCTCGGCACGTCCGACTTGATGAATTGCCGGTTATTGCAGAACTCATGAAGCATTTTCGCCGTGTGGGCCGCTGAGCTCAGCAATCGCGATGCCCTTTGAATCTTATGCTGAAGCTCTTGAAGTTTCTGTCGGTCCGAAAATCTGAGCACGTAATCATTACTTTCATAGTAGTCCGCTTGTGAAAACATTGTCTTCTCTTCCTAACAAGAAACAAGAGTTGTCAGTAGTTTTATAGCATATGGACTGTCTCGGTAATAGAGGCTCAATAGAACATACCAAGTGCTCAAGCCCCGTAACCAGCCTTCGAGTATAGCTTTTCCAGTTTGCGGCAGAGGCTGACAGAAGTATCATATGCGGGAGAACATGTTTCGCTTCGTGATACTCACTATCGCATGAAGTCGTGCTCAGGATCTCTTTTGTTCTTCTTTCTATGTAGTCAGACGGTTGCATGATGATGTAGGTCGAGTCCTCGGTCGAAGAGTTGAAGTGATGGTAGAGTCCAGTCTTACGGAGCGACCAGGGATCGCCCCGGCCTCTGTTGTTCTCCTGGAAGTAGTGAACCACGTAGGATATTTCGACCTGATATTCCACTGGTTGCGGTCAGTTGGCATCTTCAATAGAGGTTTATGGCTGACCATGGTCGGGGCTTTTCCCTCTAGAAGACTCTCGTGTATGAAAGCAATTCCACAAATCGGAATCATCTTTCGTACGGAGTCCAAATACGTGAACAACCTCCATGAAAAAGGGGAATACGCCATGGTGTTTCAAAATCTCCCTAAGTGTTTGTAAAGATAGGCGTAGCCTCCCCCAGCTGTATTTCTGACGTATTACACTATCCTTTGGTCAGCTGTCTAGTTATAGTTTGTAAAGTTTGACTTAGGACGCCCTACTAGAAGATGGCTTCACTTGCTGGGGTCTGGCGCAATTAGCTAGTTTGTTTTGTCGACGGCAAATCCACTTACCTGCCACAATGCATGCAGGCTCGGTATCACATTGCCGCTTATTTTCTTAGTCGATAGTGAGTCTGTGCTAAGAAAAGAGGCCGGGTTTTGGGAAACATCTTCTCGTGACCAAATTTCAATTTCATCCAAGTCTTGCATAAAGAGTCTACTAGAATCTTCAGTGAGCTTTTCGTCAAGCAGCTGCATGTCGCAGCTGGAGAATTGGCGCTTATCTGTCATGATGTTTAGATGCCTGTTAAAGGTTCTGGCGATTGTCACGTAGTTGAGGAATAAAATGTAATAATACACTCAAGTCGCAGGCATGCATAAAAGCTGGCGGAAGGGTTATTGTTTAGGTATGCAGTGAGGCTGATACAAGCCATGGGGCTGTGCATTGGCGACTGGCAACTTGACTAGGTAGTTGGGCATGAATGCTCATGCAATGTCAGCTGCTGCCTTCAGGCGTTGTCCTGATATGATGTCATTTCCCCTCATTGTATCTATCCTTTGATACCCAACGATGATAAAAAAGGCCTCATTCTGCCTCACTTTGGCCTTATCGAAACATACCAAATCCAAGAAACTTCAAACACATTTACATTCACAATCCTCAATCACAAGCATGACCCTTGTAAGATTCGTGGTGGACAAGCGATACGTTAAGCGAGCTTCGCTCTTGAACCTTTTAAATCAGCTATTTAAAAACGATTTTCAAGTCAAGGTTGAGGCTCCTATAATTCATTTCAGTTGCTTGGCTAACGTCGCTCGGCAGGAAGGAGAGAACGAATATATTGTCAATGCACCTCGAGAGCTAACTTCGGTAAGAACTCACTGATCTCGAATTTAATCAGCTTCTGCTTATCACTGCTGTAGAATGAGATTGACTCTATCTCTTCCGACGAGCCTGGAGCATAATGTTAATTACAGTGCCGAGCAAGATATACCCCTCTTACTCAGTCCGAGCATTATAAGAAGGCTCTGGCTTAAAAAAGTCGGCACTATCTGTTAAATATTACCTCTTGTATACTAGGATATCATCTATTAGAGGTTAAAACCAGTTCCTATTATAAAGAACCCTGTATGCTTAGGTTATACTTAAAGTAGGGATGCCTACCAACTGGTTTGATAGCATTTGGAGTATTAAGTAATACTTGAAGCTTATACTTGACGAAATATATTAAGCTAGTATAGTAAAAGGCTTCATAACTTAAAGTTTAAATCCTTTTAACTTTTCTTCCTTTTGACTCTTCGTTTAGTGTAGATGCGACCGAGATCAAACCGACTATATTGCAAAAGCTTCACCTTTTGGTTGCTACTTAGGTATCCGGTTACAATGCACACCACTTGAGCTACTACGTTCAAGTTACTTTGGCCTCAGATACCATTCCTGGATGCAGGCCGTCAGCAGAAATAAAACCACGCTTGAATACTCCAGTATGTCATAGTTAGGCTTGCAACAAGATTCACACCAGAAAAGAACAAAACGTATCGAAGATGACGGATGTACTAAGGGTATACCATTTGACTATATACTCCACAAATCTCATAAAATACTAATCATGAAACCAGCTCACCAACCGACCAATGTCAATCATGGTACATCATTTCATCACCAGCACCTAGCAACATAATCCCAACGTTATGGCATAGTGTACTTTGGACACATTTAATCGGAGTTGAAGGTCAGTTCAGCACGCTCAATAATAGGCGGGGGCTTGACGACAGTCTTCTTGCGGAGGATGTGTCGCTTGAAGAAGTATGGTAGCCAGACCCGTGTCTCGTAGGAGATGAACTGCTTGGTAGGGACAGAAAAGACCTCTGTTATATCATTAGTAGCTGCTTGGTGAAGGTAGGCTCAGGTAACTTACGGTCAAGTTCTTCGAGGGTGAGTTGCTTGGTCTCGCGGACGAAACAGAAGATCATGCCCCAGGCAATCAGATTCAGTCCTGCGTAGAAACTGACTGCAAGATATTAGTCAATGTCCAATGAAAGAAGAGATTGAGGGAACGTACAAGCTCCAGTGGGAGTCATGGCACTGGTCATTCGGGGGAATGTGAGACCGAGAACACCAGCTGTTAACGTGTTAGTGAACGTCAATCGATGAGGTTGTGTAGACTTACCAAAGGTGTTGTTAATGCAGACAGCCCAGGCCATACCCTGCTCACGCTGGATGGTGGGGAATACTTCGGCAGAGTATTGGAAAGCAACAGGACCTTCTCCAAGGGAGTAGGCGATGGTAAAGAGGTACACGAAGCTGACAAGTTAGTAGGTAAACCTTCAATGAACAGGTTCAGAAACTTACAGAACGACGGGTCCGATCTGGGCGCCACGGCTACCGCTGTGATTAAGGAGGGATAGACCGGCGGCCAACAAAAAGATACACATGAAGGGGAAGGTCTAGATCATGTTAGAAAGTGTGGTGCAAAACGAAGCTTGTTTACTTACGATAAGACAAAGAGTTCGTCGTCCCTTGGTGTCAATGAGGAACAATGTGGGGATGGTAGCAATGACCTGAATAGCACCGTATCCAAGAGAAGCATACAAGGCCTGGACAGCTGTGTAGCCAGCGTTGCGGAAGATGGTGGAGCTGTAGAACGAAATGACTGACACTGTTAGCGTTTGACTCATCACAGGGAAACAATGACTTACTGTTGATACCGCACATCTGCTGCGCAATCATGACAGTAGAAGCACCATAGTTCGCGCGCCTAATGCGAGGCACAGCAAAGCAATCCCACAAACGCTGGAAATAGCCCGCACCCCTCGCAACAGTCAACTCCTCCTCGTAGATAATCCACGAGTAGTAAAAGTCCCTCGCAGCAATGATATCATGCGCTCTCAGCCTCTGCATCGATCTAAACCCCTTAGCATGCTTCCCATGCTTCATCAACCAACGCGGCGACTCAGGGCAGAAAAAGATGCCAATACCCAGAAGGAACGAGGGGATAAAGGCAGAGCCGAGCTGCAGGCGCCAGGAGATTCTGCCGGTGTCTTTGACGATGACGTTGGCGCAGAAGCCGAGGAAGATGCCGACGACGACCCAGAGCTGCCAGAACATGACGAGGGCTCCGCGGACGCGGGCGGGCGCCATCTCGGCGGAGTAGATGGGGACGGTAGCGTTTTTGGCGCCGATGCCGATGCCCATTACGAAGCGCACGGCGAAGAGCTCTTGCCAGGAGTGGGTGAAGCCGGAGGCGATGGGGGTTGCGGTGAGACAGCATGCCGTGATGAAGATTTCACCGCGACGACCGAAGTAGTGGTTCAGCGGATCAACGATGAAAGCGCCACTGCACTTGTTAGCATTGCCAGCCAAACTGAAGCTTAGTGAATTGTAGACAGTAAACTTACATCAAACCAGCAGTCAAGAAGATGATCGAATTGACCAGTCCAACAATCCACTGATCGCGAACACTGTTCTCCTCATCAAGCCCGAATTCCTGAGGAAACGACAAATTGGCACCGTTGGAACCAGTCTGATCCCAACCCTGAGTCGCAGCGCCAATGGCACACAGAGAGATGGAGTACCAGAGCATCTTTGGTCCGTGCCATTTATGATCGCGCTCATACTCAAGGGCCTGACGCTCATCTTCCTTGAGCTCCTTGACCATGTTGAACTGTCCTTGGTCACGGGCGACGAGGGCGGCGCGGGAGAAGAGCTCTGCGTGTTCGGAGAGGCCGTGTGTTTCGGCAAAGACACGCGCATCGTGGGCTGCTTGTTCAGGTGTGACGCGCTACAAAGACGAATGTCAGTATTTGAAGATAAATTGTATACACGAATTGAAGTGATGGGTGAGTATCACATCAATTGTCGTTGTGGTCATCATCGCCGAGCTTCTTGGCAGAAGGCTAGGCGATGAGCCAAGAGATCGCCAAGCGTACCTTGAGTGGATTCTCAACAATGTTCACGGCAGTCGAACCACGACGACCTGTAACACTGGGCGGTACATTGCCGAGGCCGTTCTTCTCATTGTGAGACGCCTCAGGGACATCAGGGCCCAATTCCTTGTTATCCATTGTGAGAAATGAGTCTTGATGGTAAAGATGGAAGAAAAGTGTGAAGGACTGAAGAGCCAAGAAAAGAAAAAGACAGAGGCCAAGGGTAAGGTTAAATAACTTGGCAATTGAAAATGCGGGTGAGACCTGGGGCGGATGAGTTTGGATAGGATCATCGCTCATCCCCGGTTCATCCCCATCTTGTGAGCCAGTCTAAGGATGAGGATGGGGGAAGGGAGATGGTGGGCGGGCGTTTAAGCGTATCCACCACATGCAACCTTTGGATATATCTGACCACCAGAATTTGGAGATGGACTTGGGAAATTGTGGAAACGTTAAGGTTATTGTCTCGGAATGAACCAGGGGCTCTCTCTTTATCATCTTGGTCTGGGGTTACACTGAATGCTCCGATGTTGAACACGGGAGTTGACAGGGTAACTTTCCATTCCAACGGATGATTCCATCCTTTACAGTACAGCACCTCATAATCACAATTGATACCAACATTGAAGGACGACTGTCAAGGTCTTGGGAGTCTCTGGTATGAGAGCAACATCAACGGCAACGATCTCAAGTCACCTCCTCTTTTTCCCCATGGAGATCCCTCCCAAAAATTGGAGAAGCTCTCTCCGCTACAACGAATCATCGCGACCTTCTCCACGCGCTAGCAAAAAGCCGCTGAGCACCTTGAAATTTGGGGTCTGGGGGATTTTGCGGGCAGACAGACACGATCGATACGTACCGATTAATTCGGCTGCCTAAACGTCATCGGATAAGCGGCACATATGACGTAGTGGAGACACTTGCCAAGGCATCCATATTCTTGCCCTTCCAAGTGGAGATATCCTCCAGGCATCCAAATAAAAAATACAGAACTCCGTGCTAGCGCTCCCATTTTTGAACACTTTACTTCTCTATGGTCTGAGAATGACTTTAGTAAATTTACAGAAAAAATATCCCTCAAATCTAGAAGCTCGTAGTATGAAAAGTTTGATCTATTTGCCGTTGGAAAAAAACTTGGTGTTGGGTACATTATGTGCAGTGTAACATCACCGAGACATGGCGCTAAACTGTAATCAAAGAGGATGAGACCATCGACGCTCGTTTTTGCCGTTTTGAGAGAGTTGGTGCGACGGTGGAATAAGGGTGCCTAAACGGAACGATCGGACTTGTTTGGGTCTTGGCTTGTGCAAGTTTCGTTTCTTCGGGACCGATCTTGGTGAGAGAGAGAGAGCGTTGGTTGAGATGGCGGGGTTTTTTAGACTGATCCTATTGTTTGTTTGTTGAAATGCGGAGATGGAATGAATAACGCGTGATGATCTTGATCAACACATTTCGATTGATTAGTGCTGAATAGCTGGCGTTGATCACGTCTGCCATCTGACATTCTCTGTGTTGGGTCACTTAATTGGACAAACACTCGCTCCATCGTGGCTCCACGATCATCATCCCCGGATTGTCGCTGATCTATGACCCCCAGATTATCAACACGATACTCTCAGACATTCGCGATCTTCACCAGGATAGCAATACCACATGTACTATTGTAATACTCGATCTTGCATTGTCTCGTGTTAAAAGATCAGGCAGCCGAGTCGTATCAGACCCTTTGCACGGCAACCTTAAATTAAGCTTATGGGTATAAAGTGGCTGCACCCTCCAGCCGCACTCTTCTACGTGACAATCACCCAACGCTATTGCAGTAACTTATTAAAGCAATAACTGAGGGCGTCGTCAAAGAAACGACGTCACCGGGAATACTGCCACTTTTACGCCCGCCTTTCATTGTTGCTTGGTCTGTCGCGCATGCTTGGCAGATAACCAACCCCACTACGTCAGATCCTCGCAATTATTCCCGCTTACATCCTCGTGAGCAAAATCCAGATTCGACATGAGCGGAACCTGGGGTAATCGCGTGGCACTAGACCTCACTCGAATTTGAGTGCGAAAGATAGCTTAAGCTGAGAAAGCGTTATCTACATCTCCTCAATTTCCTTCGGAGGGGGAGCTTTTAATAGCAGTCACAAAATCCTGCCAACAGGGTAGATAGCCAGAAACAGTAGCCTTACATACGAAATGTGTAGGGTGTAGGTAACACGTCTCATGGCTCGAAAGGCCGATTGAAAGGTAGAGTCTAATAGATCCTCTCCCTTAGATATTTATATTTAACTTAACTTCAAGGATTGCTGCCGTCCAGGCATTGATTCCTAAACTCTTCGAAATATTGGGCATCTTTCCGCACCTAAGTTTTAATAATGTGCTGCACTTCACGTCCAAGGTTGGGCGACAATAATAAATGTAAGTATTCATTACGGCATTATTTTAACAGCTTACTAAATGAAAATCTTACGTATGCTTCGCGTCGTGCTGTAAGCATTCGCAGTGCGTTGATTATGAAGTGGCGAATACGACAGTAGTTGTAGCAGCAAGCTGTTGTTGTGAACGATATAACATGTTCAAGTCCTTTGTGAACTTAGAATGTACCATCACGTCGTTTTAAGGTAAGTTCGCTATACTGATCCCAGCTCTCAGCCAAGTATCGACTGCAAACAACACATCTGGCTCACAAACTCAGACAATATGCCTATCGGCAGCCCGAACACCCGATGCAAAAACTCGGGTGCTTAGTGATCCAAGCTCAGTTGACCACACTTGCGTCTGTCGATAACCAATCATTGTATCTACTGCTGACTGTATTGGCCTCAAATGAGTATCTCTCTCACGTCAGTAGACCAAACCACCGTTTCTTAGCGTTAATGATACCTATCGAGGTGATTATGCTGGAGTTAATATGGAAGCAACTGTATTATATTCTTCTAACAGAGATTCTACTAGTCACAATGAAGCTAAACATCCCATAGAAGGAAGTATTAGGATTGATTACTCAGATACTCAGACATCGGAAACTTGTGTGCTTCCGCAAGGCCATAAGCGGATACATCGCGGAAACATTTGACATAGCTGTATATCATGGCGATGCTGCCTCTCATGTTGGTCCTCAATGTTGAAAAGAACTCAAACATCAAGTCCAGAAATTCTTACCGCTCCCCGAATCACATCATGCATGGCCCAGAGATCGAGCAAACCTTTGTACCCAAGCAGGCATTGGCGCCTACACCAGAGCTATATGGCGAGATAGTCGGCGATGGCATGGAAGGACTGGCTACTGCCTCTCTTTCCTGTCTCGAACCATTTGACGAGTCAGAGGTCATCTTCCACGATGTCGGCTGCGGCCTCGGAGCCGGTACTGCAGCTGTTGCCAGTCTGGAAAAGAGCAACATTGTCATCAAAGGCACCGACATCGAAGAGCACGCGTTGGAGCTATACCGTCAGAGTATAGCTACCAACAAGTGGCGTGCCGAGGCTCTTAAGATGGACGTGGCGAGTCTCGACTTCCCTGACGAGACCTTCACTCACTGCATTGGCAACGGGCTTCTGTAAGTCCTCCCAAACGACGGTGTGGATGCCCTGAAGGAGATTAATCGTACCTTGAAGCCAGGCGGGGTTGCGATTCCCAACTCGTGGGCTCGAACGCCGACCATTCCCTCCATCCAAGCCGCGGCGAAAAAGACTCGACCGGCTGGTACCCCTCTTCCGGCAGAAGGGCTGGATAAATGGGAAGACAAAGACTTTCTGCAGGATATGATCGTCAAAGGGGGATTCGCGCGGGATCGCGTTGCAATCACGCAGAAGGATGTCTATATTACTGTTGGAGAGATCAATAAGTTGGCTACTATGCTTTGGAGTTTTATTGGAGGTATGGCGGGATGGCTGGAGTCTGATGAAGAGAATTGGGATACCGCTGTTGAAGCGGTGAAGGAAGCACTTACGCAGACTGAGGGTTTCGAGAGGCTTGAGGATGGGAAGAATCGGATCATGTTCCGGGCTCATGTTGCGGTTGCTACCAAGTAGATCATGGGGAGCCAAGATTTCACTCCCGGAGCAAGTACAGTCGTCTGACTTGGTAAGTAAGAAGTAACAACAACTATTTATATGAATCCCTGGCTTGCAGAAGTAGTCTTTAGAATAGCTTTTGTGTGCCATTGTATCGTCCTAATTCTCCCTATTCGCAAAAGCGCCGGTATCTCTTCTGATCTCCTCCTTTCCCTGTGTTCCTCCCCGACCACCAGGCTTTCCAGTTACAGACTGAGGAATATCATGACCAGTCGCACTGATCCCCTCACCAACACCAAATTCCCGACCTTCGGACGCTGAAAGGACAGCGTTGTCTGCTGCACCAGCTAGGTCGGATGAGCCGAGACCACCTGCAGCCTCGCCATCGCGTTGGTGAGGGTTGGGGACGGACTTGATGGTGTTTTGCTTGCCCGCATCGCCAGGGACTAAGATCACGTTGGTATTATGAGCGTAGTTGATTTGTGAGAAGCGACTTACTGGATGTGCCGTCTTTGGCCATGTCGAAGAGATCTCCGCCTTGCTTGGAATTAGACATGTTGTAGTTTGGCAAATTTACAGTTAGATATAGTGTTATTGATAATAACTAGTAGTAAGAATAGAAATGAGCTTAGATAGAACATAGGGAAGAGAAATGGTATTTATGGTACTGATGCTATCAAGGTCCTTTCATGATGTCATGATCTCCTTCTCAGCACATACATCAATCGCATCGTCGTGACGTCAAAAGCCCGAATCACTGACGCGTCGATATTATGGAGTAAGTGTATTCAATGCTGCAGAAATCCATTTATTGAATGTGATTTAAACAGATGGAAGATTGACCAAGACCCTATGTCGCTTGCATCGTCAGGCCTTCCATTCCATTGTCCTGTGACCAAAACCAGCTCTCATTCTAAGCGTTAACCCTTACGCGCCCGATCGAGCAAGAAGCTTCTCAAGCTCTTCCTTCCAAAGATCAGCCATGATGTAGCTATCGTGCCCAGTGGTCTCATTGCTTGCAGGAATGATGACTGCGCGGCCGTATCCAGGTGTCATGTCGTTCGAAACACCATCCTCCAAGAACCCGAGTTCGATGGGGTTCAGCAAGTCATCGGCAGTATTGACAGCAGTTAAAGGAACCCTGATGTTCTTGAGACCTGCTTTGGGATTGTAGCTCTGAGATGCGTTCCAAGCATAGAGTTGATCATTCGCATCGAAGTCTTCAAGGCGAGGAATGATGCGCTCGTCGACGTATTTATCGACGGCTTCACGAGTCGGGAATGCTCGCTGCCAGTATGAAGGTGATGAAAGAAGCACAAGCTGAATCATCAGGGCACCACCGAGGCCAGCAGCTGGTTGCTTTTCATAATCGCCGCCTTTCCATGCTGGATCAATGGTGATAAGCTCAGTGATGAACTTACGAAACAGGCGATTATGTCCAGCTATCTCAACCGGAGAAGAGGAAATAGGCATCAAGGCATCCGAAAAGCCAGGGTATTCTGCACCCATCATCCACGTGTGCATGCCGCCCATGGAGACACCAAGCGTTAGACGAGTCCGGTTAAGTTTGAAGTGTTCAGTCAAGAGAGTATGGTCGGCTCGGGTCATGTCAGGATACTGGTACTTCGGAAACGAGGCGCGAAGACCAGTGTTGCTGGGCTTGCTTGAGTTGCCGTGACCGATGGCATCGCGCATGATAATGAAGTACATATTGGCGTCGAGAGGCTGGCCTGGATTGAAGAGGGCACCAGCGAACTCTTCGACGAGGAACTGAGCGCTAGAACCGGTGGTGCCATGGAGGAGAATAACTGCGTTGTTAGATCCATCGGAATTGACTTTGAGGTCGCCGAGGGTCTGGTAGCTGATGTTTAGGGAGTCTACAATCTCCCCGGAGTCGAAGGCAAAGTCTTCAATATTGTAGCTGCCTCTCTTCGGCATTGGCCAAGATGCCTTGGCGTATATGAGGGGCGAGAAGAGCCCGATAGTGAGAATGACTTTGTTCCAAGCTATCATGACTGCGGTGGTAGCGAAGCTGGTAAGGCAGAAGGTAAGTGTACGAGATACGGCTGTCGGGATTGCAAATTTGAGTGCTGCTGATGAGACAAGGATTGAATGGATGGTTCTAATTACGAGGACTTGATACAGCTTATATACTCAACATCATATGTCCTATAGATTCAAGTTGGCACTTATTCTGCGCATGATGATGATTGAAACATAAGCGAAAGCGAGCCTAGGGGGCACAATACCCCAGCCCGCGAGCACACAACGACCCAGAGTGGGACATGGTCGCTTCCAATGTTCGGACGGAATGGTGTGCAAGGGGACTGTGCGAATGGGTAGAAGCGAGAATACACTCAAAATCTCGCAAATGAAGACAACGAGGAAATATTTAGTAACCCGGATGCGAAATTGCAATCCGATGTGTGACCTCAAGCTTGCAATCCATAGTCTCCTGTCCACTAAAGACATTAGGAATGCTTTGCCAAGTCCATAGGACGGACAACTGAATGCGAAGTCCGTAGGCGCATAATCATTATGGCTGAGCAAGCTGACGTCGTGAGATCATGTGACGTAAGCACCAAAAAGTCTACCGCTCTTGCGATTATGAGCAGAGGACGCCTTTCACTCAGTATTCTCTTTAATCCGAAGTAAGGTTGTGAGGGTCCTGTAATATCTCTGTCTTGCGTTCTTGCAAGTGTAATGTCGGTCTAGTACTGAGCCTGTTGTCCTTGGATACTTTCCTCGTCCAGATGACAATCCGTTATCAATGTCTGTATTATTTGCAACATGTGAATGCCAACAGAATTCTTTCTGTCAGAAGAGAGTGTTTAGATGATATAGAACTTCCTATGCATCTGAAAACGGTGCAAAACCTCACAACCGAGATCTGGAGGGCATATGATTTGAAGTCAACTGAGCCATAGTAAATAGCTCAGAGTAAGTGAGTTGCAGATTAGATATAAAATAGAAGCCTTCTTGATCTATGATGATTCAAGCCAGATATGCACGGATTAGATGTATGAGGCTGTGCAAAGCTGATGATAGGCTTGATCCACCATCGGGTCTATATGCTGACAGGCAAGATGACTCATTTCTAGCGTGACTCATCAATCAGTGTCTTATAATATCCTCGAATACTGAGAAATCATGGCGTAGTCATTTCTGTACGAAAAACAATACGACTTAATGCTAGTGTTGATAGAAGAAGGCCACTACGATGTGTATGCACGACCACCAAGAAGGGGCGGCATCAGGGCCGTTACCCGAGAACGCAGAGCCATTTCCTTGGCATATCGGAGTCTTTGACGCTCACAATCACATTGGCGAACGCGTAAACTCGATATCGAACTTACCAAACATGAAATCTCGGGCCCTAGCAATTATGGCAACGCGGACTCAAGATCAGCCTCTTATCTCCTCGATCGTCAAGACCCACGGGATAAAAGGTCCGGAGTGTTTTGCTGAGGACAAAACGACCGTTATCGCGGGTTATGGAAGACATCCGTGGTTCTGTCATGAACTATTTGACGACTCATTGGAAACTCCGACGTACGTGCCATCCGAAGACGTCGAGGCTGCGAAGGCGCAACACTACAAGGCGGTGCTCTCTCCAGCTCCAACAGATCCAGCTTTCTGGCGTGATCTCCCAGTACCGATAGCACTCTCTACTTTCACTGCTGATACTAGAGCCCGATTGATCGAAGACCCATACTCTATGGTCGGAGAGATTGGGCTTGATAAACCCTTCCGGTTGCCTGTGCAGTGGACGGATCCCAAGCCAGAGCCCGATCCCGATCGGACACCAGGAGGTCGTCAGAGGAGGCCACTAAGTCAGCATCGCATCAACATCACTCATCAAAAGGCTGTGTTTATGGCGCATATCAGACTCGCAGGGGAGCTTGCGAGACCCGTTAGTGTTCACGGCGTGCAAGTCCATGGAGTTCTTTATGATGCTTTGACAGAGTGTTGGAAGGGTCATGAACTTCGCAGTCGGCGCTCAAGAGAAAAAGAGAAGAAAGAAGGAAAAGCTGAACCACAGGCAGCAGAAGCTCCCAAACCCTACCCTCCACGAATTTGTCTTCACTCATTCAGCGGTAAATCCGACGCTGTCAGGCAATATCTCAAACCATCTATCCCTGCCAAGATCTTCTTCTCATTCTCGAAGACCAACAACCTGCGGTCAGATGAAGAGAGAAAAAAGGCGGAAGACGCGATAAGGCTAGTGCCGGATAATCGGATGCTGGTTGAGAGCGATCTCCATACGGCTGGTGAGAGGATGGATAATGAGCTTGAGGAAGTGTATCGTGTGATATGTGATGTTAAGAGATGGGGTTTGGAAGAAGGCGTTGGGAAGATAGCTGAGAATTATCGGGAGTTCGTTTTCGGTTGATACATGGGGCCATCCACGTTATCGAAAGCCTGGGGAGAAAAAGATGCGTTGGAAAAAAGTCAATTGCGAATTATGAAAGTTCTAAAAGTCCAGCTTGACCTGCAAGTCCCGCCAGGAAAGTCTATGCCATCGAATCCACGACGCACCACCATAAAAGAAACGAAACAGAAACAGAAACGAACAAGATACGAGTCTATTCCTTTACTTCTCAACCTCTACTTCCTGGCTCTTCTTCTCCTGGTTCAGATATGTTCCCAAAACTTCAATAAGAAACCTCTCACGGTGCAACAAGTGTTTGGGTCCTTGCTTCTTCAAGAAGCGCAATGCTGCTGCCGCAACAAGAGCGTGATGTTCTTCTGATAAATCCAGAATGCTAGCAACACTAACTTGCACTCGAAGCTCCTGCGCCTTGACGAATAAGTGGCCAATCTTCTTGTTGGCTACTAATCGCAGAGTAAACTGTTCAAAGAGGTCGTGATTCACAAACAACTCCAAGACATCCTGCAGCGTGACCTCATCTCCAAAGATTTGATCAAGGTCGACGCCAGCGCCGTCCTGAATTGTTTGTCGCAGTTGAGAAGTCGACTCGAGCGCCTCAACGATGTTATCAGCGGTCAGCGGCGGTATAGCAGATATGCAAGGTCGATCATATCCGACTCTGTGTCGCCACCAAACGTTACAAAAGATCGAAGTGATAATGACAGGAATGAGGATGCAATAGCCCCACCATCTCTCAGCCGTGATCATGGAACCAACTCCGCCAAGAACATTCGCGATGCCGTTGAGGACGAAAAACAGCTGAACGTTGAAACATCTCTGCTTCAACAACGGAAGTGATTGTGAACCTTGAAGTTCTTTTTTCGCGATTGTGACATGCGACTGCATCTTGGATACCACCATGGAAGCCCAAATCGCACTGATGAGACCGAATAGCGCGATGGGAGCATTGCCGAGATATCCGGACAGGATGTTACTCGCATGCCAAACCTTTCTGTTCGCGCCGCCAATAGCCATGTATGTACCAATGCTGATCAACATCGCGCCCCCTCCCATCAACAAGTCCATCGCCCATCGATTAATAATCTCAATTCGTAATTCCCTCGTCGTGATCTCGATAAAAACATCAAGACCCCTCGACTCCGCCCCAGCGGGTAGATCCTCCTTCTCCGTCTCGAGATATTGTTTTTGCTGTCGCAAGAACTTGATGTTTCTCCAAGCCTTTCTTGAGTCGAAGAATGCGCAGATCGAGAGGACGAAGGCAGATGTTCCGCCGATGGCCATGAAGACGATGGCATAGATGGGGACGGGGACGTCGTTCCATACGTTGGCAGCAAAGTCGCCTGCGTTGGCTAGCTCGAGAAAACCGACGGCGGCGAAGAGATTGTTTCGGAGGCGGTTGTCGTCGATACAGGACCACTGCGAGCGTTTCTTTGCGAGGGTGACTGAGTCGGGCCCCGGGACGGAGATCTCGGTTGGGGGGAGGGCATGAGGCAGGGCTGCCTTTGGAGCAGTATCGTACTGCTTCATCATGATCGGGGCGTCCATCGTGAAAATTATAGGAAAGACTCTTCTTCTGTCAATAGCGTTCACATAGTGGCTTGCGTGGGAACTTACAATTGAAGCTTGAGAAGCCGCTTACAAACAGAGCACGGAAGTATCCCATGGAAAGCCAAGACGCGAAAGAAACGAAGAACATATCATTACACCGGTGAGTCACTCGAACTTGTCCCTTGGCAGGAGAACGAGAGATATTAAAAAGGAGAAAAAACAAAGAAACAAAGAAACAAAGTGGCTTCTTAATTTAGGAGACGTTACGTACGTAGAGTGACAGATGCTCGGGCCTTCCGACCGCTTAGTCGGTGCCGGGCTCCACTTTGAGGGCCGCTGCAGCCGAAGCTTGGGGTATCCACGATTCGATCATCCCGCGAGGCGCAGCAACCCTGTTCACTGTAGGATAGCCCTACAATGACATTCAAAGTTGGATCTGGTATATAAAAGCCATGATATTGACAAAATGCTATCTACTGAGCTTGTTAAGATATCGTTGAGAGCAGAAATGGGTGAAGAAACAGAGCATCACATGAAACTCATCACTTGGCGCAGTGGAGATCACGGCATCTCCAAGCCGAAGGCCACGCAAGCCTTGGCGAATTTCCTTGACAGCAAGGCACGCAAATCACTCCCGTCTCCAAGGGGAATAGAGCAGCCTCAATTTGTCCACGGATGATACCGTAGGGCCGAACCAACCACTAGACACCAGACTAAATATAGCAAAACCTTGATCGGCACCACCAATTGAAAAGAAACGTTGCACCCTTCACTAATAAGCATCTTGGCGTTTAGAATACTTCGGCCCTTCGACCACCTTCACGGGCTTTCGACCGGTCTGGACAGGTAGACCAGCTGTTAGACTCAGCCCATCGACGTTGGCGCTCTTCTCTAACGCCCAGAGCGCGATGCCGATCCAGTTATCGCCCTTGTAGTTTAAAATTCCTTCAGGGACCGGGAAGGTTGTCTGCGGTCCTACGTTGGCGACGTATTTTCCGTATTGGAAACCGTTTACGTAGAGGATAGCGCGGTAGGCTCCTGTGCTGGAAGTGTTGTTCTTGAAGGTGAACGATAGAGGAATGTCGTGTGTTGAAGAGGGAAGGTCGAGGGGCAGTTTGGCCGTGAAGAATGACGCGCCGGGTTTGGAAAGGCCTTTGAAGGGGGAGCCGGGCTTGAATGAGGTTAGTGGAGGAGATGGGAGATGATAGCCTTGGCGCTCAAAGAAAAAGCCGCCCTCGTTGAGGGGACCGCGGAACTTGTCCTTGTAATTCTCCCCGCCGAGATTACCCGTGATTTTCCACTTTGACACCTTTGTCTCCTTGCCAGAGTCTGAAGTAATGTGCCAGTCGAGAATTCCACGGGGTTGCTTTGTCTCATCGGCGCCGGGGACCCAGTTTTCATTGAGGCCCATGTTGTCTACGATGATTGTAATCACATGCTTCTTGCCCTTTGAGGTCTTGGGGAGTTTGTAGGTTGATGTGTCGTTGTTGTTGTTGCCTCCGCCTGTGACGGATCCAACGAACTTGTCGTCGAGCCAGACGGAGCTGCCGTAAGCGCGACCACCGAATGTCCATAGTTTGAGCTTGGACTCTGATCCAGATGCTGTGAAGTGGCCTCGGAAGATTAGAGCACCAGCGTGGAAGCCGTAATCGCCGGAGTACAAAGACACAGAGTTGTTGAGAGGCCACTTTGAGTTGAACGTCTTCGTGATATCAGCTGTGCGCCACTTCGAATCATCATAATCCTTCTTCACTTCAGGAAGACCGTCAACGTAGTGCCAGTCAAGTGATTTCAGATCCGGCACTTTGACCGAGGGAAGCTTGACGTCTGGGTTGACGACCCAGTTCCCAAGCTTAGACTTGGCAAAAGAAGTGTCCTTGCCATTGATAGAAAGACGAGAGGTTCCCTTAGGGACACCGATGATCTCGACAGTTGTAGTGGTGTTGAAGTCGGCTTGGACAGAAAGCTTTGAGCCTTCGACGGCAACAGATCGAACAAGGTATGGACCGTTGATGATGACGGCGTCCGGGTTCATCACGGAGGATCCATACTCTCCACTCTTCTTACTTGGCAGAGTAGGCACCCAATACTTGTACGCAGCATTGCGATCTAAACATGTCAGCTAAGCCATCAAAGAGCCATGCAAAGACTTACCCAAGAGGTAGATGTAAAGAGACCCAGCCTGGACGACACGACGCTTCGTGCTAGTCTTGAACTGAAACACCCCAGCGCCCTTCTTCTTCTCAATTTTCACACCATCACCCTCAACAACCTTCAACTTCTCTTGTCCTTTGACCGCAACCTCATGAACTTCATCCGCACCACCATAAAGCACAAGAACAGTCTTATCCCCAAAGACTTTCCACGTAAACACCTCAGCAGTACTATACAGCAACTGAAACTTGCCAACAGGATAGTCCACAACGTGGATCTTCGAATCTCGTCTATGCAGCGACAAAGATCCGTCAAGCTGAGGAATAGTCAAAGTCCCAGCGGAGGTCTTGACCTTGAGTTTATAAAATGCTGAGTCGGTGGTTCGATAGTCTGCGTGCCGGACGACGTAGAATGCATCATCTTTTTTGGTGGTAAGGGCTGTGACGGCGATGTTCGTGTTGTCGGTGTATTTTGAGGTTGTGAAGTTGCTTGCTTCCGCGATGGCGTAGTTTGGTGAGACGCGGAGGAATTGGCCCTGGAGCTTTATCTCGGAGTATTTCTCGCGGGTTATTGTTAGGTCTTCTTTGATCGCCTACAGATGTGCTGGTCAGCTTCACGTGCATTGTTTGTGGCGAGTTACTCACTGCTCCATAGTCGTAAGAGGTATAGCCATCGGAGTGGCCAAGGTTACCCCAGTTCGTGCCGCCCCAAGTCTATACTGTTAGTCAAGGCCGCAGCCTACTTGATAAGTGGATATGACGTGCCATGTAGATATTGAAGATAGTGACACCAGCAGCAAGGTTGTTCTTGTAGAAGACGCGAGCGAATTCGTGGTTGGTGAGTTCGTAACAATTGCTGAACCCGTAGCCACCTGGTGGATCAAAGGCTCCGCCTTGGAACTACAAACTGTCAATCACCATCTATCCGAGACGCTACACTCACTCACCTCAACGATTGAGTACGGTGTGTTGGGGCTGATCTTCTCATGCTCGGCATGCCACGTCGTCGGCAGACCATCCTTGGGCCAGTTGTACGGGTTTGACTATGTTTGGTCAGCGCCGTCAGCATCGCCGAGGCGGGAGGACTCACGCAGTCAAATCCAACAGGATATCCATCATGTCCCTGTCGATGTTAGCACATATTAATGTAAATCCCTGCGCAAACTTACATAAATGTCGACGGCGCCAGGTCCCGTTCCAGGAGCTCCAGTACCTCCTGGCCAAGCATCATTGTTGATAAGAGGCACAACAACCCCAGCCTTGCGAACCTGGTCATTGACATATTTCAAGTAATCATGGTTGGGGAAGGGCGTTCCCTGCGCAGCACTGTACTCATTCTCCGGTTGGTACAGAATAACCGGCCCACCATTGGTGATTTGAGCTTTTGCGATTATCTTGGCAACGTGGGCAACATAGCTGGACAATGTCAGTACTAAATGGCCCTTGGGTTTCTTATCATTTACTTGTCTGTCGCCTCCAAATAGTCCGTAGCATTTGTCCTCAAAAGCCCCTTCACCCTCTGCAACCATCCCGGGAATCCACCCCCGGAAACCTCAGCATTGATATACGGCCCCGGTCTCGCAAGGAGATAAATTCCCGCCTCATGCGCCGCATCAATAAACGGCTGCAAATCCAACACACCTTCAGATCTAAACTCTCCAGGTTTACCTTCAAGAAGAGCCCAGTCAACATAGAACGAAACCATGTTGAAGCCCATCGCTTTGACCTTTTGGAAGAGATCTGGGTACAGAGATGCGACGGGGAGACGGAACGGGTGGACCTCGGCGGAGAAGATCGTTACGCGCTCACCATGGATGAAGAGGGAGTGTTCGTCGAATGTTACTATGTCTTGGAGAAGGGCCCGGGAGTCGAGAATGTTGGATGGACGGGTGCCGCGAGGGAGAACATTTTGGGCATGAGTGCTAGCCGCAAGGGCTGCGACAAAGAGGTTTGACAACTTCATACTTTTTACATACCCTTTCAGTGCCTCACAATAATCTCTGTAGTGCCCAACATCTTATATATTATTGAAACCAGACTTCAGATCTGCCCATAGCGGATGCCTTCCCGAACATGCCGAAATGCATCAACACCTGCACTCCGTATTGGTGGAGAACTATTATTTCCGCGTGAAATGCCGTCATGATCCTCGAGATGCCAGGGCCTTTTCACGAGAGTTTGTAATTTATCCATAGTGATGGCGAGTTGCATGATTGAGGGGTTTGCAGGTTAATTGAGTGCTGTGATTGGAGCTCTTACAGTTATATGCGGGAGCCTTGGCATGGGCCATTTACCCCATGAATTACTACGTATGATACAGGGTCATTAATGAGGGGTATTATGATGCCATTGGGATGATCATCGGATGGTTCCTTTGCATCCGTGGATTGAGTAGTTAGCGCTGGGTGGATGGTCAAGGGGGGCAACGTGCTGCACATCGGGGAAGCCGGTCCGCAAAATCAGTTAGACTCATATGAGCTACAATCGAAAATAGCATTGATTTTCATTCTATCTTGTCATTTCCTCTTAACTATCGTTTAATTAAGCACCAAAAGCACTCATCAGCTTCTCATGCTCCTTCTTAGTAATAGGAATGACCGTTCCATGTCTCGGGCTCGTAGGAAGCTTATAGCTCGCCGAAACCTTCCAATTCGGCTTATCCAAATCGCTAGTCTCAAGAGGAACATAGCCCTTGCCACCATACTCATCCACGAAAAGGTAAAACTTCTCGCCATTAGCATCCCCGGCGTTACCCTTGAAGGCAGTAGGGCCCTCAACAGCTTTAAGGCCAGCCTTTTTCCCAATGCATGTAGCCTGAACGGTCCATCCGTTGACGGGAGCGAGCAGGTTGGAAGACTTCTCTTGGATGATGTCTGTGCACCCACTCGCCGATGCTTCGTCCTTAGTAAAGCGGTAGAATGAATTACCAGACTTGAGAACAGTGGTGTCGATGCGAGAGGTCTTGCTGTCCTGCCAGATCTCAGCCTTGGAGAAGGTGACGAAGTCGCGGGTCAGAGAATAGAGCATGCGATGATAAGAGTTGTCTGAGTGATCAGCTGTGTTGTACAGCGATGATGCCCAGAATACAACGTATGAGTTCTTCTCGTCGTCCCAGAACGCCTCAGGCGCCCAGGTATTTCCAGCGTTGTCGGGAGAAACCTTGACGTGTCGCTGCGCAGACCACGTAACAAGATCATCAGACTCCCAGATCTCAAGGTACAAGCTCCCCTTGCGGACTGCATCGCCCCAAGAAGTTCCACTGCCAATCGACAAATCCGTCGCGATCATGAAAAACTTATCCCCCTCAACAGATCGAATAACAAAAGGATCTCTTAGCCCCTTCGTTCCAAGGTTTGACGTAATGACAGGCTTTCCACCATTAAGCTCCTGCCAATCCAACGCATTGTTCCCTTTACTAGCAGCAAAGTAGATATTCTCCCCCTGCTTCGAATTACCCGTAAAGTACGAAAACGCATACGCCTCATAGGGATCTTGCTGAACGGCCCGACGAACAGAAGCGTTGAACTCGCGCTCGTGCAGTTGGCCGTCCACTTCGAGGGACGCGACGAGTAGAACGTCGGAGGTGGTGGGTTGACGCTTTACGAGACCATCGTTGCTGATGATGGAGGGATCGCTGCTGCGCCAGGTGATGGGGTGGCCGTTTGAAGTGGAGGGGAGGGTGATGTGGCTGCGGATGTCTTCGAGGTTGCGGACGTTGAGGGAGGAGAGGGCTTCGTGGGAATGGATGCCTGTGGCGAGGGAGAGGAGGGCTAGGGAGAGGGACTGAAGACGGGGTAACATGGTGAAGAATTTCAATGGCCTTGGCGTAGAGATGAGAGAGCCGTTGGTGATGTCTACCAAGATCAATGGTCGCGATACTCTCGTCCTTTATATACACCGCATATCTTTCCAAACTGACCAATCTTGGCTCCCTCACGATCTCCACCCAATGTCCTCAATTGCCTCAATTAGTCCACGGACCTCTCATCAGTCATTCCCATTCTGTCGCTTGGCAAGTCATTTACTTTTTTTTTCCACGTCATTCGGTAGTTATTACCTCGGATCGACCATTTCCATCCCTTCTGGGTAGCAAACCGACCCCTGCAGATGTTTCGTTACACGCACCGGCCCAAACTATGAATTTAGGTTCCGTACTCCGCCCCTTTCCCCCAAACGCCGTGCTTTTATTCGCGCGCAAAAATTGCAGTGGATAAAAGACTATTTGGAGGCATCATGTGCGCTGGTGATCATTACTGGATAGGTAAGGTGGTTGATTCTTTTTGGCGGGTTGGTTGGGGACCTCGGGAGTTGAGCGGTTTAACCCAGATGCCGTGTGTAAAGCTGGGGATGGTCTAGGGTTTTGTGTACGTTTGCATAGCGATATGCATAATTGACGGCGCCTAAGTATTTTGCATTTGTGTGGAATGTTGACTTGAGTAGCATTGCACTCAAGTGGCGCGCATAATTTATCCTGCTTAGGTGAAAGATGGCTATGGCCCTGATCCAATCGATACGTACGGCGCCACTCAATCTGGTATACATATACTTTACCACTTGTATAA
>JAAOAI010000567.1:0-15003 GCA_013758895.1 Fusarium bulbicola
TTCTTTTATTTTATTTTATTAAGAATACGAGATCAAGGATTGAACGGACCGACCAGGGCCCATCCTGCTTTCAACGGAATAATTATGGTCAAGGGACTTCCAGACTCCATCATAAGGCCACGTCTTGTCAGTTAAGGCAATTATCCTGGTTTGAAGAAGATTTCACACAAATCCACAAGCACTTGTATGTATTGTCATTAATAATAAAGCTTGGCTATTTTACTGCTTCTTTTATTAAACCATAGAAATATTTAATATAACATGCAAGGTGAGCAAGAGTGCGGTGTATAAGTGGACAAGCAAAGTTCATCCTCAAGACATTCAAGAGGATTTGAATCATGGTACACTAACGAGCTCTGTAAGTCAAGACTAGCACTGATCATTTGATATTATTTGGAGAGATATGGTACTAGTAAATGTATTGCATCTTATATTGTCCCGTACTGTGGTTCTTTCTACCCTGACTGCTTACTTACTACCATAGTAATCGAGATAGGTATACTGAACGATGAATTGTTAGCGCTGATTGGCTGAGAATCTAGAAAAATAGACCCCGTTCAACTTCATCTCATGGACTTTCAAGACTCACTCACACCAGCACCAAATCCTCAATTGCACCCCCGCAACCACGGTGCTATGGGCCAAAATGTCCCTTCTAA
Organism: Fusarium bulbicola; assembly: GCA_013758895.1. NCBI lineage: Eukaryota > Fungi > Ascomycota > Sordariomycetes > Hypocreales > Nectriaceae > Fusarium > Fusarium bulbicola. Next base: position 660 of record JAAOAI010000567.1, read on the forward strand.
AACGAAGTGCTCATTCTATATCGCCTCTTGCTAGGCCATCACTCTCAGCCATTAACACAACACGCCGCATCTCACATCCAGCCATTCTCAGCTCATCAACTTCATCGCCATGCGCCAACCGCAGAAACTTCTCCGTCGCTTCTGCGCTCGGTGATACAGTCACTGTGACGGCAGATGCCCTCAGCTGGGCTCATAGTGCTGGTGTACCATGGTATGTGGCTATACCACTACTTGCCGTGGGCGTCAACGCAACCATCCGATTCCCTCTTCAACTATACAGTGCTCGCTTGCGGGAGGCCAGAAAACCATTGGATCCTCTTATCACAGCTTGGGCTCGTCGGCATATGATGGATAGGAGCTTAAACAACCCTGAACTTCCCGACCGTGTGAGATCGCTTCGCGTTGCAGGTGCAGTTGAAAAGTCAAGACGGAGAATATTAAAGACATGGAGTCTCCAGCGCTGGAAAGGTATGGCACCTTTACTCGGAATGGTTCCTTTTGTCACCATATCTGAGGCTCTACGAAGGAAATGCGGCGCACCCCTGGGTTGGATCAGCCACAAGATTGGCCTGGGCAATACTGGTCTAGGACCCTCGAGCAGCATATTTGACCAGTCCTTGGTGGACGGAGGCTTATTCTGGTTCACCGATCTAGCGTCTGCGGACCCTTATTACGGTCTTCCCATCGTCTGCTCGGGTATTCTGGTATGGAGTATATGGGCGAGGATGCCCAGGGAACAAATCCAGGCCCTATTGCGAATCCAGCCCTCAGGCTCAAAGATGATGGTCGCCCCCAGGCTACAACAACTTCTGGGCCGTGTCATGCTTATGATGCCCCTATTGCCACTCCTCTTTGCCGATTTGCCAAGCGCTATCTTCCTTTACTGGGGCACATCATTTGCGCTGACCCGGGTCAACGACTTCTTTATCCAACGTCTTGTTCCACCAAAGACGTCAGATCTGAGGGCACCTAAGCCGTCGAAGGAATTCCCTTTCGTGCTCAAAGACCAATCACGGATTGCAAAGGCATCTGACAAAAAGAACAATTGATTAAGCGTTCATCTGTAACTACCAATGTAGACTCATGGGGAAAATTCGATGTATAGGCACCTAGAAAACTCCGATAGACGCCTCGAGAACAAAAACAGGCCACCCATAATCGTCACACGCTGCGCTCTAAGAATCTAGTCAAGGACAATAGCCAGAATAACAATGGTCAAAATGACGGCGAGGATCAGCAACAGGCAGCAGCTCTTGTTGCGGGCTGCCTTCTGATACCGCGCGGCCTGTCGGTTCTCAACATCAGCTTGCCGCGTGTCATCCCGGACGTTCTCAACATTGTCCGCGATCGTTCCAAGCTGCTCTCCCTGCTCGTTGACGATTTGCGCCACCTGTCGGAAGAGAACGTTCAAGTCGCCTACACCCTGCTCGATATTGCGGATCTCCTCCTCGCGCTCGATGATGAGAGCCTCCTGGAAGTCGACTTCGTCTTGAGGTGGGAGCTGGGAGACTTGTTCTTGTTGTTGCAGCTGCTCAAGCTGATTGCCGGACTGAGGACCTTCGGCGGAGTCACCCTCCTGGGCGGCACGGGCGGCGGTAACGGATGCGCGCTCCTTCTCGAGGGCTTTTCGCTGAAGGCTTTGGAATTCTTGGAGAGCAGCTTGAAAGTCGCTCGAGACCTTTGTTTGCTCATACTTTTGTTGTTTCTAGATACAATTAGCTTGCGACCGACAACGAATTCGAGACGTTTCCATCATACCGTCAATTCTTCCCAAGTTTGAAGGCGCTTAACGCCCTCGCCGATCTCTCTGCACATATCCCTCGTCTTATCCATGCTATTGTGAACTCGTTCCCGTAGGCGCGGGGTATCCTTACGTGTGCCGAGCACATTAACATCGTTGGCTAATTTTCGATTGTTGCTGAGGAGGCTTTGAAGCTTGCTCTTAAGGTCATATTGAAGTGCCTGAAAGTCAGGGTCATCGCTATAGCCGCCGCCGCCGCCGCGCCCGGATTCTAGATCGTACGACATGGTTGTTGTGATGGTGTAAGGTCAAAGGAAGAGTTGCGTGAATGGAGGTCCGGCCTTGACTATGGACTTCAGCCGGAAAAGTGGGTCTGGACAACCTAAGGTAAGTGTTCCAGTGAGGTTTGGTTGGTAGATCTTAGGACTTCTTCAATCCCAAGTAACACAAATACTGAAGGAACTCAGCCTAAGATTAGGGGACATTTAATGAGTTTGTTTTGACAACTTCTTCTCATGATTGTCTAAAGCTTTGTTGTTCTGTTGCCTTGTTCCAGGTGGCTGCTGGGGTTTCATTAGTAGTTACAGCGCCCTGCAAACATACGTAATTGGACATGCGCCTCAGTCTAGCCTACCAGAGCGCAGCCGGACCTGAGCTATCAGCACGTGACAGACAATGACGGAGCTTGGACCTAAGCGTTTCTGCGAGCAAGTCGTTGCTGCTTGGAGATTTTTGTTATTTACTTGGGGTGAGCTTAGAGCTTCCATTGTTAGTCTCTCTTTGAACCAACCCACGACATCATCCCCCAACAACGTCTCGAGCTCTTCTTTATCCTGGGAATGCGCTGTCAAGATGGCGCCCACCACGGTTAGAAAAGCGCCTTACAAGGACTTTCTGCAGCCTGCTCTTCATAGACGGTTCACTTCTACGGCGACTGTCTTGCTCCTTGTGTCCTACTTGCTGGCGGTCGTCCTGGACGGCTGGAATTCTTGTAAGTCGAATTCATTGTCTTTTCATTTGGGCCGACACTAAACTTCATTATTCAGACTTTTGGTCTTGGTTTCCAATCGGCCCTGTTGGCGTACGAACCGCCTTCATCTTCACATGTGGCCTTGCGATCGTCGTTCTCCGAATAGCAAACTACCACGTCGGCCTACGAACCACTGGCCCCGGCTTCCAGACCCTTCGCAACACCATCACTCAGCTTCAAACATACGAGACTTTGTTTTGGTATGGCTTTTCCAGCCTGTTGTTTAGCCATGTGTTCCTGTGGGCAATGCCCAAGGCGGCAAACCTCTCTTGGATCACGTACTTCAGCTTTGACCGTGCGAGACTGAACGAGAGGCCCCTCTTCTTGCTTGCTTACATGGTTTCATGCGCCATCACTCAAACCTTCAACCATTACCGAAAGGACACCGATCGTCTGGTCCTCGCATCGTCAAAGGGCAAGAACGAGAAGCAGCCTGACGCGTTAAAGCTGCTGATTACTGCAGTCCCGGCGACATTCGGCGCTTCTCTTTCCGGCGCTGCTAGTGCGCTGCCTGTCACCTTGATTCTATACTACACTATACTGCGATCGTTCATCTGGGGATGGGCGCTTATGTTCTTGCGCATCTTCTACAACCTGCCAAAGACCAATATGCTCCCGCCTAGTTGGCCGAGTGATCTTTGGCTTCTTTTCCGATGCATAGAGGCAGGGACTTTCGTGCATTTGATATGGAATATTGGTAACTTTGCTTTCTCGAAATTCATGGTCAAGGAGCCCCTGAAGAACGGCAAGCCTCTTACCTCCGAGTCCAAGGACCCCAATGGCAGTCTCCTGAACGGTCTCAAGAGCAAGAAACTTTCTATCAAGGTGAGATTTGTCACGCACGCATTACATGGTCATTTCTAATCGTATCTAGGCATTCGCGATGTGGGAGCTTGCAATTATTGCGCAAGGATTTGAGACCCGTCGACAGGCTATCTACGAAGACATCGACCGCAAGGATGGACCTATGTGGTCCCAGGTTTGCGCCATCTGTATGGAAGTGGTCAAATCCATCGAGATGCGAATTGATACCTACGGCAAGGCTCCTGATGCACCACCCGCTGCGCCGGCCCCGGAGCCCAAGCAGCGAGTATCTGCTGCTCTTCGCGACGATCCCATCTTCAACAATCCGGGGGCTTCCAAGACGATGCTTAGTGAGGTTGAGAAGCGATTAGGACAGGCCGCACGATCCCCTGGCGAGTCTCCTGTGTCTAAATTGAGCCCTATCGTGAAGAAGAGGTGGAAAGAGGCCAAGGACATGACCCTGACAAAGGAGCAGCAGGAACTTATTGCTCCCGATCACATAAAGAGCCAATTTGAACACTGGACTCTCCAAATGATGGAGGTAGACACTGTGGCTGCCCTTTTCCAGCAAGATTTCCGAACCCAATTTGCTGCTGCGGTGCTGGGTACCCCATACGCTGAGCCTACGCTTTGCATCAACGCGATCAGCGTGCTTCACCATCTCTCGGTGCACAGCTTGGCAGAAGATCAGTTTGGAAATGTGCACAGAGATGTGCCAAGCATTATCCGAACCTTCACCTCAGTTATCAAGAAACTGGAGGCCTTCCGCCTGCAGTTCCCACTGCACTGGACTGATGTGTCGGGCAAGAGGATCAGCCCCGAGGTGGAAGAAGTTGTTGATGCTTTGAAGAGTTCTCTGCAACAAGTGCTGGCCAAGTTCGAGCCTTACAGCAGCGACCTCAGACTGACATTGACTGATATTCGCTTGGCCAAGGAGGCTTCTGCGACTACAAAGAAGTCTGAGATGGCAGAAGTGGCGCGATAGGTCATATGATGTAAAACACAGGCATATCGGATAGGATATTAATGTATTATGATACCATTGTAACAATTTGGAACACGAGGAAAGCAATTGAGCAATTATTATACCTATCCATGGATCTCTAATAATAGTATGTATAAATTACATACCTATGCACAGGAGCTTCACAGGTTGAAGCTAATGCAGTGCAATTAAAGATGGTGGGGCCGCAGTTGTACCGTATCAAAACACAGTACCCGTGCTCAAACAGCACTGTCGTTCCAAGGGTCCTCACCAACTGCCAACCTCGTTGTGTCCAACTCTGGTTACATCAATCGCATCATCACCAAATAGGTCCGCCTTTTGGACATGCCATTCTCAGCCCAACCCCTTCAACAACTACAGTGACACCACTTACTCACTGTATTAGCTTCATTCACTCGTTCAGCTTCTTCTTTAATCTAGTCATGTCCCACTCTCCATCCCTTTTCTTATTATACTCACGATCCCGGTCATAGCGCCCTTTGGTAGCATCGCATGGTATCGCAGCGCATTCGCAACTGCGGCTTTCTTGTGCCCATGGACTAGGAATATGGCATCTCCCGTTTCTCATCGACGGCTTGTCGCCAGAATCGTCTATCGAACACTCTACCTTCTTCTCTATGTCTGTCTTCTAGGACTGCTAATATCCACCCCTGCCGACGCCATTCATCGTTCGTTCCAAAATCGACAGCTCTACAACATCTGGATCGTGGCCGCCGCCTACGTTCTCGCCATTGTCATCATTTCCTTCGTCTTTATCACCCGCCTATATATTAACAAGACCGATCTTGGGTCGATACCGAAAGGATGGGTGCCAATCGAGAAGGGGGATCTTCGCTCGGCTGTCTATAAAGTAATTGCGCTGGGTCTTGGACGAAGTGCATCGATCGCATACGAATCACGCCCCAGGCTTCAAACAGACAACACGGCACCGGATGATGAAACAGTCGAAACAAGGGTTAAGCTGGGGTTTGATGGTCCCAGTGGTCCGGCGGAGGAATTGGTGGTGGTGATCCCTCGTAAAAAGCCCGTTTGGGGAGATATCGAACATTATGGATGGTCCTCACCCAACGCTCCCGATTTACCGAACCTCGAGTACGCCACTGTCTTATCAGAACTTCCTAATTTGATCGAGGGCAAGGCTTTGACTCTTGCACCTCCTGACCCGACCTCCGATACGAACCCGCCTTTGCTGGACCCAGACGCTGTAGCTCTTCTGCAGCGAACCGCCAATATGAGCCTGCGCGATTACGTAGTTCACCTGGCTGAGTTAGGGGTAATCGAGATGGATTCAACCACTATCGAATTTCTTTCACACTACGAATACGCACGCTTCTCGAATCGACCAATTTCCAATGCTCAGTTTAAGGAGCTTATGCATCTTTTTGCCGAGATTCTTCGCGCCATGGAACCCCTGGATCCAGATCTTTTGGACGAGCAAGACGATACATCCTCACCCTCCACCGATGGCGATGACGATGCTAGATCCAGGCTGGGCACGTCTCGCAGTAATTTGGCTCCCTCAGACGCTAGCATCAGCAGCTCTGCTCGAATAAGGCGCCAGCCATCCACGAATACCTGGAACGTTTATGAGACTGCTCCCAACAGCGTGAGGAGCGGATTTACAGGGCCAGGGTCCATATCACGAAGACTCAGCAATAATAGTCTTGCGAGAAATCGGCGTCATTACCCCATGAGCCAACCATCTACCTCCAGCCTTCGCTCCAAGTCATCAGCTAGCTCAGGGTCTGTTATTCGACTTGCGACACGGCACGACTCGACAGACCTACCTTACGTCCTCAGCTTGAGAGATACAACGGCTAGCTATTAATGACTTGTTTTGGGGGTGCGGCGATTGGTTTGGCTCTTTACGTTTACGAATTTATGACCAAAAAGTATCATCAGTTACAGGATAGAGAATGTGTAATTTCCTAATCTTAGTTGATTCTAGTATATATCTTCTAAATTATTATTATATAAGACAGTAGCATATTCAAATCCGCATGTTTCTTCAATCATCGTACCTAATGTTGCGAAAATGAACTCTCATGTTGAAGTCGAACTTCTCATCAGGGACATTCCATGGTGCCAGAAGTGATAAGATAAGCATCCGCATTTTTTGGCGCATGTGAAATTATTCTGCCAAAAACTCTCCACCAGCCCCAAACATCACCAATCCTAGTCAGCTGAAGCAATGATGAATTAACTCTGGCGACATCTCTAGTTACTTCAAGGCACTCTTCTACAGGATCTTCTTCGGATTGCGCTCACTAGCATTGTTACAGCTGATCGCGACAAAAGATACAATGGCTCCTGAACCCCCCCAACCTTTCCCCGTCGCAACAAACCGCGATGCCATCGCAAACACTCTTTCACTCCTCCTCGCCTCCAGGACGACCATAGGAAAATCTATGCCTCTTACTCGTGATTTACCGCGCAAGCAACGCACTCTACCAGACGACAACGATGACGATCTTACCCGTGGCGCACGACCAAACGAAGGATTAGGCTATGTTCCTGAGAAGAAAGATGTTCAAAAGTTTGCAAACTCAAAAGAGGAGAGAATGCTAAGGGGCAGGTTGAATAGAGATTCCAAGGGCAATCTCAAGAAGAAGGCTGAGGAGAGTGAGAGTGAGGATGAAGCCGGGCGAAGTGCACTAGGCAAAAGAAAGAGGCCTCGGAAGGAGAAGGAGGTTGAACCGGAGCCGGAATCTGAGAATCTGACTGCTCCTGTTACGCCTGAGGAAAAGGAGAAGTCCGAGAACGGGGGAGAGGCCAAGGTGGATGTGGATATGAGAGACGATGCAGCACAGGATGAACCTAGCTTGGGCGATGGCCACACAGAAAAGAAGCGAAAGAAGAAGAACAAGAAAAAGAAGAAGCAAAAGACAGCACCTGCGGTAGCACAGGCAGAGGCATAAGAACGTTTACATCAGTTTCATATCACGATACCCACTCAATACAGGCATAAAGAATTGACAACATCATTTCACAGAAAAGGGAGACAACAGGATCAAAATTTAACTTGCTTAGTTTGAATAACATTGTCTTCTGATGGTATATACCTGCACCAACCCATGCAACTCCTCCCAAGATTACAACTTCCATTTCTTAGGTATGCCGAAATCTGTCCCCCCTTTCCTTTCGACGAGGACTAATGATTTCCATGGGATTAAACAAAATGCCCTCCATGGTATCCTGCTATGCTTTGCGCTCGTAATGAAGAAAGCCTCCGTGACCCTGTTCTAGCCAGCTATCCGATGTCCTCCTATACTCCAAGTAGACGGTCTCTTCGCCATCAAAATCAAAAGTATATTTATGGCCTAATGTAATGCCGATGAAGGGAAAGTAAGTATCCATGTACAGAGCCCGTGTATGTGTATGTACGTATATGATATGTTGAAGTTGGTCGCCCATAGTTCGGGGTTCAAGGTCCCACGGTTCAATCAGGGTTGAATATGTGATTTACTGCATTCGCTTTCGCTTCCTGTCGTCGTCGCCTCGGGGGTCCTCATCCTCGTCTGATCGCTCGGCAGTGTCACTGGGGTTGAGAATATGAGCCATGCTCCCCCTTCGAGTAGGGGGAGCTGAGTGATCTTTCACGGCAAGGTTCTTGTTCTCACGGCCAGCAGATCCCCACGACCAACCACCGAATGTGTCGGAGCCACCGCCACCGCCATTTGCGAATGGAGGTGGTGGCGTTGTTGGGCGTGAGTGAGGGTGTGTTTGGGACGCAGCTTGCAACGAGTATGTTGAAAATGAATCTCTGATCCGTTGGTCTTCTGGGGCTACACGGCTAGGCGAGGGGGGCCATGCTCCAGAGGGTGCGCCAGTACTGAAGGGAGAGGGAGCTGGTTGCCAGCCATGGGCTCGAATATCGGCTGCAGTGTGACGACGGGCCAGACTGCCGGGGCCGGGAACAGTTTCAACATTGGATAGAGGATGAGGAGCAGGAGGGGGTGGAGGCGGTCCTGTGCGTAGCGGGGACGACTGCGTAGTACTGCTTCCGCTGATGGAGCCATATGGCCTGCGAGTGCTGCTAGATAGGTTGGAAGGAACTGGTGGTTTATAAAAGTTCTGGCCGCGTGCGGGCGGGACGCCTAGAGCAGGGCCTCGTCTCTGGTCGTCCTGGGCAAGCTGTCTGGGTGATACTGGGGCGTTCTCGACATTCGCAAAATACTGTTGTCGGCCGGTATAAGGTGCCTCCTGGGGTGGCTCGTCGAGGGTCCGAAGCACTTCGGCCTGCCTTTGCATTTCGCCTTGTAGAATAATGACTTAAGTCAATGTTAGCTATCGTTCGCGTTTTCGTCTAGTAGTACACACCTTCACGAGAGAGGGGACTCTCAGCCGGAACAAGAGACAGCATATGTCTTGAAAGCTCCTGATTGAAGTGAAGAAGGCGATTCACAGTGTCCATTGCGGCTTGGCTCTTGACATGCATATAATGAGCTGCCTCTTCGCTCCTCTGCAGGCGATTACTCAAGTCGAAGAGCGTATGCTCAATATTGAGCATTCGAGCATCGGCGCTGTCTGGCGGGATAGGTACAGGCTCGGCCGGAGTGCCTGGCTGGGATGCTGCAGGCTTGGTATAGTTGCTCTCGCGGTGCACCAAGGCATGTCGACTAGCTCGACGCTTGATCTCACGTAGACCTACTAGGTCGCCACGCTTGAAGTTGCCGTTGCCATGCTTGAATTCCCAGAGCGTTGTATCAGGATTTCCAGTGTGAAAAACATCGCGTTCTTTGCGCAAGTTAGCCAATGCGATTACTCGCAATTCGTGTATGCTCTACTACTCACCCTTGTGAAAACCATACATGTTCAGCTGTCTCACGAATGAAGAGATATTGGTATGTTTGAAATATTGACTGAAAGGTATTAGTCGACTGCAAAGTAGCCAGTTTATGAATGTGTTGGACGCACGAGAGAACTTTTGAGAAGTCGGCCGAGGGCGACATAACGAAGCTTTCAGCGCTCGCAGACCATGAAATCAAGTGTTGGATGTTGGGATCTTCCAGCATACTGTCGCTACATTAGCAAGCTATCGTGAAAAGCTTGGCGGTGCGGTCTCACTTATAGAGCTTATGGATGAAGGCTGTCTGTACGATTTTAGGCTGGTGTACAGCAGCAGCAGCCGGCGGGGGCGCAGGCATGCTATTGAAGTTATTGTTTGCGACATTGTTGGAATCGGGAGCGGGAGAGTTCTTGGGTCGATCGTTAGATTTGCCGTTGGCATCGGAATCGGAGTTGTTGTTGCCATTAGAAGATGGCGCAGGTGATGTGATCTCCATGGGATCGCCGTTGCTTGGAGGAGACATCTTGATCGTGGGAGTTGGTATAGGAATAATGCGAGCACCCATTGACTCGCTATGGGGAATTGAATTCGAATGTGGGAAGGTCTCAGTCCTGACGGCCATGTGCGCTGTAGCCATGATGATTAGTCGACAGGAAAGGTCATGTATGTACAGACGAGCCGGGATCAGGGTCGACAGTGCTTGCTATCTCTTGAAGAAACGAAAGATGCAAGGAGAAGCGAACAACAAGCGAGGACGGAAGGAAACGGGGTGGTTAAAGGATGGAGTACATAAGGTAGATGTAGGCAAGGAAAGTAAAGTAGGTAGGAGGGTGAACACAAGGCCGGCCGATGGGGGTGTGAAGAAATGAGGGTGTGTAGCGGCTAAACTTTGAGACGACAACGCAGGAAAGGAAAAGAGTAAGGTGAGGTAAAGCTTTGTAAAGGGAAGAAACCCCGGAGACAGAGACGGTATCGCGGATGCGAGACTGTGGATCACAAGCCGAGAGACAACGGGGGAGGAGGCGATGGAGAGTGGTAGCGGAGTCGGGACCGGAGCCGGTCTTGAAAGAGATATATGTATGTACCATACAGTGCATGAGATCGGTAGGCAACTTGCGACGTGATGCGATACAATGCGATCAATGGGCGCGGGATGGACTGTGCAGGCACAACAGAGTGAAGTCTTTAAAGGCTTACCTCATTCTCAGGGCGCAAAAACGAGTCAGTGTTTGATGTCGCGCAGCGCAGCTCAACTCAACCCAAGTCTGTTCAAGCGCTTCCCGGCGTTGGTAGGCGAAATGCGCAGTGCCCTGGGCTTGGAAAAGAGAAAGGTGGCAGGAGAAGACAGGCGAACGAACGACAGAATGGGATGTGGTAATAGCCCAGACAAGAACGGCGATTTGCAGCTGGGCCCGCCAGGTTCTTCTTGGTCGTTGGTTGAATTAGTTAGACTGGCCAAGACCACAAGCTCTCAAACCCCAAGCCAAGTGCTTTAGGGAGGTCGGTCACTAAGGTTAGTGTTGGTTTTAGGTGACACCCTGGTTAGGATAGTTGCTGCTGATCAGCCTCGCATAGGGGCCTTTTCAGGGCTCTTGTCCACCTTCTAGAAGGCGGGGGGAGGGAAGCCGAGATTTGTCGCTGAGTCTATCTTGGCAGATGATAGGTTGCTCGGACAAAGGGCAAAACCACGGCAGGGACGTAAAGATAGACGAAACACTGGACAGATCCTTGATAGCGTTCGATACAGCTCGGCGATGCCGCGATGATCAAGCGTTTGGGCTGTCTTGATGAAGGAGTCTTAGTTAGGCTTGGTTCAACTCTGGAGTCGAAGCTGTCCCGTCCAGTAATACACAACTGACGAATCGTCGGGGCTACTACTAGCAATGACACCTGCGTGGGAACAAGCGGGGAGAGCTCTTACTTCAGGACAGGGCCGAAAAAAAGATTGGCGAGTGGCGGTCGGAGTAGGCAAAGAAAGGGCTGAGCGCCAGAAAGCAGCTTCTGTGCACTGTGAAGGAACAGACGGGAATTTACCTGCCGGTGGGTAGTGAAAGTGGTTGCACGGGAGTTAAGGCAGGGAGCAAAGACACTCTAGCTAAGGTAAACCCGAGTCAATGGTTATGTGTAAGGATAGGAAAGCTGCAAGGTACTGTTGACAGAATGTCTCGAAAAAGACAGAAAGAAAGACAGGAGGAGGAGAGGAGAGAAAGAAGCCCGGCAAGCTGCTGGCAGGACTGATTTCTTTTTCTGGAACTGCAAGGAATCCGATGCGATCAATATCAACTGGATCCATGCGCCGGGGTTGGAAATTTGGGGGCATGGCTAGCAAGGAGTCCATGGAGATAGAATGGGGATGGGGATGACACTCATGGCTACCTACGGAGGAGAGTAGGTTAGCCCAGCTGAGATCCAATCGAAAGCCATGAGTTGAGTCTCCAAGAGAAGCCCACCCACACCAACTCCAGCCTCTGACCTTCTGGGCACCCCCTCACCCGCATGAGCGTGCATCGATTGTTGCACCCTTTCCTTCAGACCCTTACCTCCAGATGTCCCACGCCCAGGAACGGACTTTACAAAGTACGGCAGCTTGGTTTCTAATGCTATCATCGTCTGGAACAAATTTTGACTGCGGTGACAAGCTGAAAGACAGACGTCTCACTTCTGCCAAATGCAGCCATCCATGGTTCTGGATCACTGCTCCAAGTAATGGCATAATCCATCATGGCCCCATCATTGGAATGAAGTTCCAGCGCCCAGGCTGAAGGAACTCATCAATCGTCCCAGTGCGACAACCAAGACTTTGACATGTCTAGTAGATGGAACAATGGTAGAAGCCGGTATAGCGCCGCCAAGATCAACACCCGCTTGCACAGTCCCCGAAATCTAGTGGCGGCTTCAGCGACAGATCTGGGATAAAGAACCCGTCAGAGAAAGTTGCTCCAAACGGTACCGGAGATGGTAAGATAAGGCTTACCTGAAGAAGGGCCCGGAACATTCAACATCCTTTGCTACGACGCCATGCCGCTTCTCTCATACACGGTGTGGCAGCCTGGCGTCTGGAAACGCCGGGAGGCAAAGTGCGATGTGTGGCGCCCAGCCTCGATGACCCGAAGAGGGTGTCTCAAGGGGCATCGACAATACCTGAAAAGAAAGAAAGAGGAAATTCAGGTATGTTGCAGCATTCAATAATGGCCGAGACCATTTTTTCTGCATCGGTGGATGCACCAGTGGATGCAGCAAATGTGCGTGTGGAAATGTTGAAGAAGATTATAAGGTGTGGCTCGTGACTGGGTGCTATGTTGATCGTCCCCATCAAAAGCTCAAAAGGTTTTCCTTTCTCCTTGCCTGAATCCGAGAGCCTCGTGGTCAAAAACCATAGAAAAAGCCTCAACGTTGCTGCATATAATGGGGCTCTGAGGGTCGATCATTTAGTCGGAAGCAAAACCGCGTTGCGAAATCGGAAATGTGGTGCATGATCATTGTCCATGCCATAAGAAGCAATAGCTCTGATGGTTCGTGATAGTGAGCCAATACCAACATGTGGAAGACATCAATCGTCATTGGACATACAGAATGCTCTTCTGGCTCTGTGATAAACCACACGTCTTCATCATAATCCGTAATTACAGGATATAAGAAGCAGTAAGGAGTATCATCATCTCAGGTCAATCTTTGCTCGGACCCTCTGCTAGTTAGTTCTTAAGCATGACAGGGCTCCGCATGTGGTACCACGGTGAGGGTGATGTTGCAGCCCTTGATAGAAGTCCTCTCCAGGATCGCGAGATAGTGTATCGAAGAGACGAGATGGCGGGCGGGTTCTAGTAGTGAACCGGTTGGGTAAATGGGGAATGGATCTGAATCAACATGGACGGCCCGGATGACCCTGGCTCAACAAGTCTCCCTGTTGGTTGACCCTTGTCCAGCTGGGTACACTTTCCGCAAATGGTAACCGAAGAGTTTGTGTTGGTGGCTGACCGAATGAAAGGGGGTTCTAATAATTGTGCATGTTGTATCAGAGCCTCTCCTCTCTGATGAATGGCCTCTAGGAATGGATATCTTGGTGGTGTGCTTTGCTTTGCTCCGACTTTGACTTTGAACTTAACTAATGCAGGCACGGATAGATGTTAGAAGCGGTCACATGATTCTCGTCTCATTCGAGGTTACTGTTATGCTCCTTCCCTTTCGTCGGGCCATGTGAGGTTCTTTTGTTCCTCTTGGCTTTTTCATTGGAAGGTGCTAAACACTGGCTTCACTGAAAGTCCTCAAACAGTCTTTGATTTCCTAGCTAGGCAGGAGGCAGGTGCACTTTCTCTCCCAAAGTTCCCCAACCTATCAGATGCAAGACCTCTGTGTGCTCCGTGCTTTCCTGCCCGTAGTCCGGCTTCTACTCCGTGGCCCGTCGCCCGTGCGGCCGTGCCCGTCCTTCCTTCCCGTTGTAAGGTACACTTACTTGGCTTGGTTGCTTCTTGACGCTAATATGAAACTCAGCTTTCACGTCCATTCAAAGGCGAGAGCGTGCGCGTGAGCTTACATCTCCACTCCCAACTCTCATCCGCAATGAAACATGCAAAGTTTACGAAGATACAGATACCGCTTCAGCATCCAATCTCTTATGTTAGACCCGGCTCTTTAAGGTGAGGCGTTCAGGACTGATTCAAGCCCACAGAGTCAGAAATTACCTAGAGAAGCTATCCCTGCAGACAGCTTGTCGAAGTTATGACGATCCGCGAGCCACTTCAACTGTGATCAAGGGCCTTAGCTCTCTCCGCTAGTCGAACCTTGGCGATGGCGTCTGTTGGCCTCAACAACCGAATCTATGGCTGCATCTCGGACAACTTTCCCTAGCTAGTATCCAGGCCAGGACCAGACGAAAAAAACACAAGCCAGGGGATCAAAGCGGGATCTAAAAAGTAAACTACAGTAAACCGATTTATAATAATCTTAGAACTAACAATATTTACACTATAATAATAT
>JAAOAI010000568.1:0-58520 GCA_013758895.1 Fusarium bulbicola
TATAGACTACTAGATAGGCGCCTTTTATCCTCTTATAGAAACGCCCCAGCATTAAACAAAACAATAATAATAACCTGAAAGTTATCCAGGGCATTCTAAGGCTATATTTGGCCTGTGTTACTCTCCGATAAAAGAGAGCGGAACTGTACTTGCCTCTGGTTCAGATGACAACACCGCCCGCATCTGGAATGTCGAGAAATGCAGGACAGACGTAGTGTTCAAGCCTAGTAAGAATGATGTCAACAGCTTATCGTTCTCAGCCGATGGACTTTGTCTCGCTACTGCATCATCTGACTGCACAATCGCAATATGGAACCAAGTTTCAGCTGGAGATTGGGGAAGTGGTGTACGGACTAAGCCGGCCCTACTACTTGATGGCCATTCCTCCATGATTTGGTCAGTCAGCTTCGCGCCGAAGGGATATCGCCTGGTATCGAGTGCCAACGATTCAGAAGCGCGGGTTTGGGAAATAGATAGCCACTTGTTGCAACCTGGGGACTTGGAATCAAAGAATGAACCCAGCCACCATGTATCACGGTCAGCGGAAGGATCAAGGGCAGGACATTCGCGTCCTGTGAGCTGCGTAACGGTGTCTCCCGATGGTGCAACAATCGCTTCTGGGTGCCAGGGCGGTGAAATCTGTTTCTGGGACGGGGCGACGGGCGCTCATCGTGTAAGGATGACAAAGAAACACCGTCGTACGGTTATCTCACTAGTCTTCTCAGGCGACGGAGAGATGCTAGTTTCAACGTCATTGGATGGGTCTGCATTTGTCTGGGGCATCAATGAAACTCCTATGGTAGGTAAACGCCTCGACGGCCACGGCGACTGGGTGCGAGGCGCGGCTATATCACCAGACAAAAGATTGGTTGCAACAGCATGTGATGACAGAGCTGTTCGAATTTGGGATGATCTTGCTTCTCCGGAACCACGATCCAGGGTCTTCCAAGGACACGGGGATTATGTTTACAGCGTTTCCTTTTCGCCCAATGGCCGGTATCTTGCCTCCGCTGGTGACGATGGGGTTGTCATGTTTTGGGACTTGACTGGCCAAGGGACCAAGGAAAAACCAGACAAGGAAATAGACGATCACAAGAATCGCTCGTGGCGTGGGATAGTCTTTACAAAGGATGGCAATCACGTATTGGCCGTCAGTGATGACGGTGGCGTGGTCACGTGGAAGCCACAATTAGAAACGGCCAAAGAATATCAGTGTGTGGCCGTTTGCGACAAAGCGGGCACATTTGCATCCATGCGCATCAACTCGGACCAGCCAGACGTTTTGGTCACCAACATCGGATCCTGGGTATTCAAGGTCGGCGAGGCTGAGATCGAGCAACCAGCAACCGAGAAACCTACCCTACAACTGCAACGAAGTCAAAAGTCACTTGACATTAGTGAAGATGGAAGTTGGATAACCTGGGATGGCGACAATTTGATATTACTCCCACTTAAATTTCGTCCAGCCGGGCGTTATTCCTTCCGCTGGGTGCAGAGTCGTTGTGTTGTGTTCGGATGCGAGTCGGGCCAAGTTCTGCTTTTCAAGCTTGCAGAACATGGAGACCCTTCAACACCTGTGGCTAAGCGCCTGGAGCATTAGATGTTTGTCTATTTATTTTTATATTTTGATTGCTAGTGTGTGAATTCTCTGTGGTCTTATATGCTGTATCTGTAAACAACTTATCAGAGTCGCAGACTTCGCTTCCTGAAGCTATCAAGAGTCTTCGTTGAGGCGTGTCGATTGGGGTGGTAGGAGCCATTTCATCGTGTGCATCCCAGAGCTAGCCATTTCCTATAAAAAGCCCCCAGCTGGGTAAAGCTGGTTGGCTACTGTTGAAAGTCTGAAGGCCGTACTCCCAAGACTGTAAATTCATAGCTATAGATCAAACACAGTACAATTTACTAAGTAGTTATTTTGCCTACTAGTAAGATTTATTACTACTCTACTAGTAATTAGTTTTAATAATAAGTAAAGAAACTTTATATTTATGTAAGAATTTTAAAGCATTTATTAACTTAAAGCTTATTAATCTTAATATTAAAATTAAAGTAATAAAAGTAATAAATTTAAATAAGCTTTAATTCTATATAAAAGGAAGTAGAGAATAAATAAATACTTAACATTAATTACCTATACTTAATTTGGTAAATTGGCTGTTAAAGACTTAGTTTCTTCAAATCCTAGTAGCAATAGCTACAAGTCTTTGTTTATTTAGTGGATGACATCTTAACGTCGTGGTTTGGTTGAAGCTCTTGGGGAAATTCATCAAGTCAGTATCGTTCCCAGGATGGACGACGGAACCTCCAGTGGCCAAGACAGAAGCTTTGGGAAACACCTTGATATCAAACCAGCCAACATTCTATACTTTTCTCAAGAAACAGCCAACCATCCACTTGGAGTTCTCAAGATTGCAGATTTTGGCCTCACCAAGTTTCACAGCCAATCGTCTCGGACAAGAAAAAGCCGCAGTTCTGCCTATAGATGCTCACAGCAATATCGTTCACCCAAACATGACATTGGTTACATCATTTCTAGGAAAGTTGACATATGGGCGCTTGGCTGCATCTTCTCTGAGCTCTTCACCTGGATGCTTCTCGAACACAAAGCTCGCGAAAGATTCCGTAAAGCGAGGATGCAGGATACCCTGTTTTCGGGAGACTGGGATTGCATCGAGAATGGCTTTGAAAACGATGTTGAGGACAACTTCGTGCAGAGACATATCGAGATAATCGGATGGAACCAGGGGACCGAAATCACCAGAAACGCCGAAGCAAAAACTCTGGAATCGAGTTCGTCTACCTATTCCAACAAGATAAACCAGACTCAGACACCAAGGCTGAAGCCTAGTGTATCACAGGTACGTAACCCTTGTGCTATCTTACTCGAGTTGCATCTCATCTAACTGCCTCAAGTGGATTGCAAAACTTGAACACGAAATATGTCGTAAGGACGGGCCAATCTTTCTTACACGGCTTCTACAATTCATCAAAGATGAGATGCTACACCCAGAGAGGGAGGATAGAGCGGATTGCAAGAGGACCCTGGACTATTTCCACACGTTTGTGGTAAAACAGGTATCCAGAAACTGGGAAATCGACTTGTAAAATATTATCAGAAGTATTAAGATACCTGTTAACTTTGAGTTTGCCAATGATAATACGAGTCATAACTTGATAAGTTAATGGAAGCTTTGGGCCCCATAAACACATGTAGAGAATAGATAGACATCGTTAATAAAGATAAATCACCTATGATCAGCAATGATTATCAAAGATTTAAGCATCGCCAATCCCGCTGTTGCCATCCGCATAAATTTGTCGGTAAGAAGCTCGGCCTTTCATCCGGTTCCACCAAGTAAGTAGATTTGTGTGAGCCTCTAGAAGCGTAGGCCAAACTCCATCTTGCAGGTAGTACATATACGGGACGTAAAAAAAGTCCACCAGTGTCACAGTCTATGGATGTCAGCTGCTGTTACAAGAGTCGAATTGTAGCCATACTAACCTCGCCAGCCATGAAAGACTGTGTATTGAGCCTTTGGTCAAGGAGTCTCAGAACTCGTTCAAGTTTCACTTTAAGATCCTTGACAACCTGTTCATTGGGCTCTTGCTTCATGAATTGCCTGGGAGGAGCTGTTAGCTTCTGATCGACGCCTCAGCAGGGTTACCCACGACTTAAAGTAGGCTTCAAAGGCCAGTGGATTAGCAACAGCATCGAAAGAGGTCAATTCGATGGATGCAGCTTCTTCAAACTTGGCCTTTGCGACTTGACCATCGGGTATGAGTTTATTGTCCGGTCCGCCATATCGATCAGCGAGATATCGAGCAATAGCGCGTGACTCGGTCAGAACAAGAACTGGATCATGCGAGTGGTCCTGGATGCACGGGACAGCGCCGAAAGGGTTGATTTCGAGGAACTCCGGCTTCTAATACAGTTACAAAGACTATCAGCGTCACTTGGCCGCATATTCAGTATCGATATCACATACCTGCTGCTCACGCTTGATAATGTCCACCTCATGAATGTTGGTGAGGTTAAGACCCAACTCTAGAACAACCAACTGTAGTCTCTGGGGACAAGGGAACCGGCTATCAGTATAAAGCGTGAATTGAGACATTTTCGTAGCAATGAGCAAGGTAGTGATGAGATGGGATCATAGAGGTTTTTTTTGACAGGACAAGTACCTAGGATTTGAAGACCTGCTTGGTCTTTAAGTAAATGATTTCAGAAAAATTCACTTCAACATAACACAGTCTGAAAATGGGTCTGTTGAAGGTACCACCGACGCGTATTCCTACTGCTCATAGTCTGAGGGGTTCTGCTCGCAATTTCAGGCGCCATGTATACGTACGCAATCAAAAGTACCGCACCAAGTGCCTCGAGCACACTTGAACTAGTAAAAGCCAGGGGTAATTACGACTTCAATTATTAGGCATCGGATACAAGACGTAGTCCACCTCGGCTATTATCATTTCAAAACAAGACGATAGCGGCGAATGACTCAATTGCTCCCCTGTATAGGCAGTGGGGTACACGACATGCTCAATGACACGACCAAATTTGGCAGCTGTAACAAAAATGGCTTGAGGTATGAAGAAATTTCAGCCCATGTTTTACGTAGAAAATATGGGTATGACTGCGGTATGACATGCCTGGCGATATTAAAGAGTTCTGAACCCAGGTTGGTGACTTGGGTCCGAAAGACGACACCTTTATTTTTATGCTAGACTTTCACCAACCCCAAATTGTCTACATAAGCGCAAAGGTAAAGTGGGTTGAGAAGCATAGATACATGGATATCGAGAGATGGACGAAGTAGTTGCGATATGCAAAGAATGGGAACAAACGTGTGAGTAATCTAACAAGCGATCTAAAATGGCGAGAACGAATATCGAGTAGACTCAACGACTGTGGACGGAAGAGCCAAGACATCAAGGGTTTTAGGAGAAAAGAGATTAAGTTAATAGAGTCGAACGAGCGAATTTAATAGAAAGAAAAGTAAAAGGAACTAAAGCATACTCTAAGATAGAGCTTGTTGAGAAAGACATTTTAGAAGCATTTTAACAGATTTGTTTAAAAAGAATCTTACAGTGCTACGTCTATTGATTTTCTTATACTAAATTGTTTAAATAAAAGTCTAAATATTATTAGACTTAGAAACAGCTAACTAATAATAACTAATTTTAGCTACAATGTTCAAAAAGAGGCCGTTTTTAATAGTAGTTTAATAAGGATTATTTCTAGTATATTAGTAATAAAGGCTATAAAAAATAGTATATTAAGATTAAGCTTATATACAAGGAAAAAGAAAGTAAGTAAGGTTAATAAAAATATTAAATAATCCTATCTAGTGAGATAGATATTATACAAATAGAATGTAAGTGTAAAAAGCAAAAGACTGGACGAGGAGGGAATTGAACCCTCGACCTTTCGCAGATGCACTAAGATGCGAAGCGAACATCATACCCCTAGACCACACGCCCTAAGTATACTAGCCGCCAAACTTTCAGGGCTTATATACTCGACGTCCAGTCCGGACTCCTACAACCTTGGACATACCCTCCAACACATCAGCCTTAACCAGAACATGATCTTCAAATGTTACCCTACAAGCCAATGAATTTTCAAACAACTGCAGATCCCTTTATTACCCAGTCACTTCCTTGGTTCCCCAGTTTCGGCCTCTTCCCAATTGTCTCATCGACATTTGCCAAGCTCATCACCCGACATCTTTATCCCCCAACTGGTATGCAATTTTATCTCCTTTTGCCATTATCGATGCATCACACACGGAAGAAGGGATTTTTGCAAGCCCAGTGATGACCTCGCAATGACAGCCCTATCACAATGTCTCTCCATCCATTGGCTCGGGCGACTCATCCGGCAGGTTCACCATCACCCTTTCGGCCCACATTCTTTGGTCAATAGCCCTGAAACATATTGAAAAGTAAGCATATTCAAATCAAAGGATGCTTGGAAGGATTCACCCGGAAATGGCAGAGCGTCACAGCTGTATACCCGCGTGCGCACACGAGGGTTCCCCCACGCATTTGGGAGGGCTCACTGTCAACCCTCCCAGGGGGGGGGGGTTGTTCTGTGCTTCTTTGTTTTCGCAGCGGCTGCCAAGCTTTAAATACCAGTGGTTCTCGCATTCATTCTCCGGGCGTTTAGCCTGAAAAGCCGGTTCCAGGTGAACGGTTGATGAGCTGAGTGACAGGGGCATTGACAATCCCGGTGCAACCCTCTTCTCCAAGAATGTTCGATGGAAAATGAAACTAACACCTCTTGCTTGACGCTTAAGCTTATTCTTGCCTTCGAGAATTGTTCCATGAAGTCTGGGGAAGAGGATTGTGGGTGAGATGAGGTGCAACGGAGTTGACATACAGACGACGCTGAATGGCTGGCTTTATTCGCTTGCCGAGGCTGTTTACCGTGTTTATATCAGCCCAGTATTAAAGTTAGTCACAAATACATGATTCGAGCCTCAGCCCGTCAGCCTATGTACACCCTTGTCTCCATAACTCAGGCATCACTTCACCCAAATGGACGGGAAATTGCAGAACCGCCCCCCACCCAAACCCCATGGCCTAACCCAAAAAAACCCCAGACTGCTCGTTCAAGCTCGTATGTCCAACCCCGCAAAATTTCGGTAGGCAGTCATCTGGTGTGGTAGTGTGTTTTGGATTTGGCATATGTCTAATACAAAGATAGAAAACGATCAGCGCTTTAAGCATAAGCTAGCAGTTTAACCGCAAAGTTGGACCGAGAGCAGCACCTCGGCTCGAGAATCCGTTTACATATTCTGGGGGGACTGTCAACCTAAGCTAGACCGGGGTTTGGCTGCTTGCGAGCGAATCGTCTGTCTCTGTGTGGTTGGCCGCTGACGGAAATGTCACGTCGTGATGCAACATGGACAGCGGCCAAACCAAGTATTTTGCGGAGACTCCACGTTTTCCCCAGACAAACTCCATAATTAGCCTATATACGGAGAATTCGGTTAAGCTGCCGCTAGGTTCATAGCTACTTTGTCTGTCTATCTTATCTACACGCTCGCGGGGAAGAGCTCATGTATAATATGATCTGCAATGCCCCATTGAATTTCTTTCTTTTCGTTTCCCATCTCTCAAGCTTGGTTTCCTCTGTTGCTCTGGAGACACGGGCCCCTTGCATAAAAACCAACTCGACAAGCTTAGAAGAGCCAATTCGCCAACATGGTCAACGTTGGTAGCGCCGCGGACCCCATCGTCACTCGCCTCGTCGAGGAGGACAAGACGCCATGGTACAAGAAGCCCAATCTGCGTCTTATGTACGTCTGGTTGTTCTTCTGCTGTATGGGTGTTGAGATGACTTCTGGTTTCGATTCGCAACTCATCAACACCCTCCAGTACTCTCAGAACTTCCACCACTGTACGAATCATCTACAAAATCTATGGAAGTTTGGTTCAGAGCTGACGGGTTTCTATAGATCTTGGTGACGGACGAAAGAACGAGGAAGGCAAGTGGGCCATCGAACCAGGTCTGCTCGGCTTTGTCAACTCTTCCTACCAGCTCGGCTCTATCTTTGCGGTCCCGTTTGCGCCATGGTTTGCTCAGCGATTCGGTCGAAGATGGTCGATTATGCTCGGTTCGCTCATCATGGTTTGCGGTGCTATCATCCAGGGATTCGCCCAGCACGGTATGAGATCTCTGTTCCATCTAACATTCGATATACTGACGAGTTCTCAGTTGGCATGTACATCGTCGCCCGTATGATTCTGGGTGCTGGAATTCTCTTCTGTATTATCTCTGGTGCTGCCCTCATCGGTGAGCTGGGATATCCCAAGGAGCGTGCTGTCCTCACATCTCTGTTCAACTCGTCCTACTACATCGGTCAGATTCTCGCCTCTGCTATCGCGCTGGGCACAACTCCCATCACCAACAACTGGTCATGGCGTCTGCCCTCTCTTCTGCAGATCGTCCCCTCGCTGATCCAGATCTCCACCGTTTTTCTCCTCCCCGAGTCTCCTCGTTTCCTCGTCTCCAAAGACCGCGAAGAAGAAGCCGCCCAGATTCTCATCAAGTACCACGCTGAAGGCGATGCCAGCTCCCAACTCGTCCAGGCCGAAATTGTTCAGATCCGAGAGACCATCAAGGCCGAGATGGAAGCCTCCAAACAGTCCTGGCTCGAGGTTGTCCGCACCGCCGGTATGCGTCGTCGATTCGTTGTCACCATCTTCATCGGTCTCTTCACCCAGCTTTCTGGCAACACCCTTCTGAGCTACTATTCCGGTGTTCTTTTCGGCATGATGGGTTTCACCGACGACTACACAAAGACTCGAATCAATCTCGCCTATGCTTGCTGGAGTTTTCTCAATGCTACCATCATTGCCTTGATCGTCACTCGCTTCAAGCGTCGACACATGTACATGCTTTCCGCTACGCTCATGCTGTGTGCTTTCATCGGCATGACAGTATCTCTTGAGAGAATTCAAGCTATCCCCGAGGGCACGAAGAATAATGCTCCTGGTATTGCCGCTCTGTTTTGGTACTTTGCTTACTCGCCAACCTACGCCATCGGAAACAACGCTCTCACATACAGTAAGTCGTCAGCCGCCATTTTGAAGTCCAATCTAACAATTTGCAGCCTACCTGGTTGAACTTTGGCCCTACGCTATGCGAAGCCGTGGTATCGGTGTTCAGCAGATCTTTGGAAAGCTCGCCGGTTTCTTCTCCACCAACGTCAACTCCATTGCCCTCGATGCTATCAAGTGGCGATACCTGGCCATTTACTGTGGTTGGATCTTCTTCGAGTTCTGCATCATCTACCTTCTCTATCCCGAGACCAGTGGCCGAACCCTCGAGGAACTTGCATTCCGTATGTTTTCTCGCTCCCATAGCTTCAGTTGGGAAATTCTAACAGATGATAGTTTTCGAGGACGAGGAGCTCAAGGAGAGGACCGTTGCTGCTGTCGAGAAGCAGATCCACTTTGGAGACTCAAAGGCAGACGAACAACAGACTCAAGTGCAAACCCGCGAGGTTGTTTGAATGGTTACTATGTTGAAAGGGAGAGACTTGTTTGGTCTCGATACTTGCTAGCGCTATCAGGACGATCGTTCATGAATATCATATTAAATTGCGACTGCATGTTTTGGTCAGCAACAGCAATTTTCACCGTTAAAAAGTACACTTCTAAAATCAATGTGATGTCCGAAAGTGAGCCGGGGTGTAGAGGTCATGACAACTTAAGCTCCAGCACAGGAAATCAGACCTAGACGAGTCTTGATTGTCGCGGGAGGTAAATCAAAGCATTGAATTCTGAACGGGATGAAAGTGTATTCAGTGGTGGCTGAGGTTTTGGTCTTAGATCTCGACAAGGTTTCCTGAGAATATTCAGCTATAAACTAACCACTTACACCCTTTACAACACAGAAAATACCAAGTAGTTGAAATACTTGCACACACATTCCGTTCCTCATTCGACATTCATTCAAGTCCAAGGGCGCCTTGGAGTAGCTTCAAAGCACCGAACAGCTGATTGTCATGATATGTCCTCCCCACAAGCTGAAGGTTGATAGGAGCTCCTGTGAAATTGCCACTCTCCCAGAGGTCTTTCACGTGAGCGCACTCAGGTCCCAGCGGCTTATAATCCGCATCGTATTTCTCACCCGTCTCAACCTTGAGCCCTGTAGGGAACACCAAGCCGGGGCAGTCAAGATAGTTCCACAGAGCTGTATACACAAGATAGAAATTTGTGTCGTGAGTCGTAGCCGGACCAACGCCAGTGGGACAAAGGATAACATCGACATCCTGGCGCTCCCAATCCTCTGCGAAGGCATGTCGGAAGTCGAGGCATGCTTTGCGTACGTAAGCCATTTCACCGGCAGTAAGCATGCCCTTGGGAGCGGCAGTCTTCCAGATCCATTCTGTCAGAGGATAGATTGGCTCGCCTGTCGCGAGAATAGCATCGCGAGTTGGAATGCCGCCATCAGGGGAGTAGGCTTGTCGGAGCTCGTCCCATGCTTGTTTCGCACCGTAAGGCAGGAATGGCTTGACTTCGATAAGCCCTGATAGTCGAGGATCTGACAGAAGGGTACTGGCCCATGACAGGGCACGCTTGAGAGGTGGCTGAGGCTGAATGAAGCCATCGTGTGTCATAATGCCAACTTTGAGTGGGCTACCAAGTGTGATGCCCAGCGGCGTCGACAAGCCAGTCCATGTCGTTGGGGCCAGTGTCAGGTCTCTGATATGCGGCTTGACAGCAAGCTGAATACGCATAAAGAGATCCATATCCCGTGCAGATCTACAGATAGGACCGGCGTTGGCCAAGACAGTGAGCTCAGCTACCATAGGCCCATGTACCAAGTCTTTTGTCGACAGGATACCACTTGTTGGCTTGTATCCATAAATACCACTGAACGCAGCAGGAATCCTAATACTGCCACCAATATCGGTTCCAATGCCGAGGACCGAGCCTTTCATAGCCATCAAGGCTCCTTCACCACCACTAGACCCTCCAGGTGTCAAAGTGGTGTTGAACGGGTTCAGGGCGCGGCCCCAAGGTGAGTCACTTTCGCCGTGCATGAGGGCTTGGGGTTGGTTTGTCTTACAGTAGAAGACAGCGCCGGCCTTGCGAAGAACTGCTGGAAGGGGAGAGTCATGCTCATCATACTCGGCCGTAGCCAGAATACCCACCGACGCGAACGTGCCGGCCAAAGGAATATGATCCTTGATACTGATGGGCACACCATGGAGCGGACCTATCGTGGTGCCATGCTCAGCTAAATACTCATCCAGTTTCGTAGCTTGCTGTATAGCCTCATCATAACACCACTGGGTAAGACAGCAGGTAAGCTGATGGGCGATAATTGCACGCTTGCAAAAGGCTCTAGCAACAGCCACGGAAGTATACTTGCGTCTGGCGATAGCCTCAGCTAGCCCAGTTGCATCGTAGTCTTCTGTAATGGCTACTTCTTCGTCCGTGAGGATACCACAGGTAGCAGGGATTTTGGTGACGTCGAGAGGAGTATCTTTGAAGAATTCAGGACCCAGGCAGAACTCTGCGGGCACTTTGTCGGCGAGTGCTTTGAGAACAGATGCACGCTTGGCCTCGTACTCTGGCGTGCCTTTTGGGACGGGGACAGGGTTGTTGACTTGCATGATGATTGGATCTTTGTAGAAATGGTTTAAAGGTTGATGGAATATGGTAAAGAACCGGTGAGTATCAGGCCTCTCTTTATAGTCGTGTACGATGCCAGCTGCACCCCCGAGGACTCTCTACAACTTGAACAGAAGGCATCAGGAAATATTGATGATTGGACAATTGATATACAGGCAGTGAATAATCCAATCAAACATATTTGCGACATGTTAGTGATGTGCAGGTAGGATTTGCGGAGTGAACACATTACCGAGGCTTCTGGGCCCTCAACATAGACGTAACCACCATTTCCAAGCTCGTCTAGACATCTATCTACAGGGCCAATCATATGCTTTTGCGAGAATACATGAGCTAAACTAGCGTGAGCGAATGAAATGCATCATTGATAATCATTCTGAAGCTTCCTGCTTCACTAGTGTGCTTCCCCGCAAACTTGCTTGGAGACGGTATGCACCATGGTAGCTTATCTTGGCTGAGGCACTTGACCCTTGAGTCTGGGCCTTATCGATCCTTTGACTAGTCTAGGTGGTCAAGTGATAGAGATAAACAATTCCATCTTGTACAGGAAGAACAAGTCATTGGCCTTCTCTCTCTTACAAACACACCTACGACTTCAGATCATCCCACGACATCCTAACACAGCGTCGTAGCACGCCTTACTTCAGTCAATTGACCCAGTGGCGATTCAACATGACCACAAGTCTTCAGCGGCCCAAGCTGCGTGCCAAGACTGGCTGTATTCCCTGCAGACGACACCGTATCAAGTGCGATGAGCGAACTCCCATCTGCCGAGCCTGTCTTACCTCACGAGTCCCGCGCGATTGCCAGTGGCCTTTAGACAAAGACCTTGTCGACCGTCGCTTCAGATCATGTAAACTTCGCGAGGCGAGAAAGAGTCCTCACAGTCAATCGCCTCCTTCGTCTTCCGTAGTGACATCACCACCATCACTATTTCTGCTGGCCGATTGTGTCATGGCTCGGAAACGGGAACGAGATGACATCGAATGGACGCTCTTCCACGAGTTCGGCCGTCGGGGAACACCACTTCTTTTACTACCAAATTGCAGTTCTGTCTTCCATGAGACATGGCATACAGCTATACATACTATCATGGTATCGCGCAAGACTCTGTCGCCTGCTCTCATGGCTTGTGCCACATCCTTCGTTTCTATCAGAGGGCCACCGGGCATGTGTCGTGTTTCTCATCAGTACTACACAGACTCACTTGCCAGGCTGGCAGACTCACTCTGTCAAGACTCACCTGAGAAGGACGATGATATACTTATCACCATTGTGCTTTTGTACGCGTCCAACTTCATATCTGGCTCCTCCTCGTGGGACGATCAACCCCAGCACGTCAGTGCTGCTATCAAGATCATCATTTCACGGATACTGAACGCGACAAGTGCCGATCTTACGGCTTTTCTCCGTCTGGCACTTGAGAGTGTCCTGTACCAGGTCTTCCTATTGAACAACGGTCTGTGGTCCAGCGCAAACAGCTACGTGTCTCTCCAGCCATTGAACTCGGAGTTTTGGGCTCGCTCTGAGAAGCTCTTGGAGCATCCTACGAACCTGGACCTGGCCCTATTAAGTCTCAATAGCCCAGTCCTTGGTATGCCCTTGGCCGTAATGCGACTCGCCACATTCCTCGGCCAGCTTTGCCTTGGAAGAGAATCCGCCAACATGGAAGATCTACTAGAGCTTCAGGCCGAAGTCACAACCTGGGAAGACTTTGCCCTGCAGGCTGTGGAGCGAACTGGTGCATCTGATGGGCTAAACAGAGATGCCAACTGCTTATGCGCCATGATCACTTCTATCCTCATGCAGCACCTCATGGCTTATGGCCCAAACACAGGACTTCCCAGGGTGTCTCCCACGAACAATTGGCAAGCTTGCATAGCACTTCAGATTCTGTCTAGACGTGCTGGTGATCGTCGCTGGTCCGAGTGTTTCATCGGGACCTGGCCTGTATACGCTCTTGGGTTCTTGCTATCTGACGGCAAGGACAGAGATATTGTGCGCCGCGACATGCAAAGTCGACGGGAGCTCACAGGCTTCTGGATAGTCAAGCGCTTCCAAGAAGATTTGGAGAGGTTCTGGTCTGGGCTCGAAGAAGACTCGCCAATGTCACCATCGGCATTGGTCAACTATAATGTCCCCGGTACAAGTGATGCCGCCGCCTTTCAGGCTTCCATGACAATCACAGCGTTTTGAGTCAAAGCCGTATTTTGGAGTGACTTGAATACCAAGGGGGAGCCAAATTTCAGCGATATGTCTTAACGAGACTGTCACCTTTTATCCTATCGGTCAGGGGATGTTCTTTCCGGTTAAAACTGCATCACGTTTATTGTGAGTTACTGCTTAGCAGTTTGGATATCTATGGGGATGACTGCCGCCTACAAGGTTAAGCCACAGGCTATAAATATAGATAATAAATAATAATATAAGTTTTTTAATATATAATTTTATCTATCAGTTCTTATAATAGTTAATAAATCTTCTTATAAGCCTTAAGGTATTATGAAAGGAAAAGACTCAAAGGCATATAACCTTCAGTTTGCATCTCTATGTACCAAGTTCTGTCCGCTGATTTGAGCTCTCAGCCACAAGTCCCAACTGCAAATAACGCATCTCTATGTACACACTATAACACAACTCCACAGACAACATAACATATCTGCTACTCGGCAGTTTAGATATCAGCAACTGAGTATTCGCATTCAAACATAGGTTGTTGTAAGCAACTCGCTCAACTATCCGATATGAAAACTCAAATCTTCCGCCAACTATAGCAGGCAGAAATCATTGCGTGTTTGTCACAATCCTTCAATTTAATGAATTGTGTAAGTTTGCTCAACTCAGGGCCTGACAAGCCGCTTCCCGCTCCCAGCCTCACAAAACCCAAGAGCCTTCAAAGTTTACAACTCATTATTCTTCTCATCTTGCTAAAGACTAAATTTTTCTCCGTCTTTTTATCCTTGGGATAAAACTTGGAACTTTTCTTTTCTGTCCCGAGACATCCTTTCACGGCATCAGTGGTCTACGGGCCATCATGAGTCTTGCTACCCTACCCTGCGAGCTTCTCGCCGAGGTCTTCTCGCTTGATAATGGCTTGTCGAGGCGAGATCTCAAGTCACTTAGACTCACCTGCCGCCAAGTGTCTACAGAAGCCTCGCGCTCTCTTTTCTATCAAGTCCGAGTCTCCCCTCTTTGTCAAGATTTTCAGCACTTCTTCGAGCTCTCCGAGTCCCCGCTTGCCTCCCTGGTCCGCGTTCTTGTCTGGGAAGAGCTTGCGTTTGACTCTGAGATCTTCAAATATCCTTGCTTGGAACCCCCGGTGGTTTGTGATTACAGCACGGTTGATAACGAAGATTCCTTCACAGAGCTCACCAGGCTCGTGTATTTCGGCTTTCTGGTTGGTTTACAGGATATCTCGGGTTTTCCCCGTCAACCGGGCCCCTTTACCGCGCATACGATCCATGATAACAAACGTCCGATTACCAAAATAAATTCTCCGGATGAATTTGCGTCTGCTGTTCGCAACAACATGCCTAATCTACATACCCTGGTATCAAGGCCTATGGATGGCCAGCGGTGCCTTGAGATTCCCTCCTTGGATTTCTCCATGACCGTCAGCAGTCTCAGGACTCTTTTAGAGAAATCTGGGACAAATCTAAGCTACAACACTGGTTTTATGGATTACTTCATTCCGCTGCTGGAATCTCTTGCAAGTCAGGCCAATGATGAAGCGCCAACAGCCAAGATTACCCATCTATTCTACTCAGATGAAAGTCTCGATGCCGATTCAGCGCTCCTCCGAATGGAAGAGCCTTTGAAGCTTGATATTTTCGAGCATCTTGTTCACTTGGATCTCTGTCTCTGTAGTATATCTGCCCTGAGTCAAGGTTCCAGAGGGTTTACGGCTTGCCTTGCGAAAGCGAAAAACTTGAAGAGCTTGAAAATATGTAACGAGAATGCTTTCCTTCCATTCATTCCTAACATCATTCCCAAACTGCCTAAACTTAATAGTGTGGAGTTTGTGGAAATGAACGGTATCAGATCCCCCGAGGATGCCTGGGTCTCCCGGACTGTCGCTTTCATTCGGCGCCACGCGAAGACACTGAAAAGGTTGTACTTGACCTCCATGGTAGTCAATGGTTCCTTTCTTACGGAACTTGCAAACTTGAATTCGTTGCACTTGGATACGTTTGTTATAGCGTCAGGAGACGGCATCGACAATGACGGCGATGACTATGGCGGTGACTATGGCGGTGACTACGACAGCAATGACGACGACAGTGATGACGACGATAGCGACTCCTCGTTATCCGGTGTAAAAGCGGATGAGCGTTTGAATGAACAGGAAGTTCTTGCTTACGTCAACCGCACGGACTACCCCGGTCAGAGGAAACCACTGCCACCTCACATAGGCGAAGAGACGCAGGTATCTACGCATCAACTAGTCTTTGACAAGACTACCTGCGAGCTTTCTGCCTTCCATGCTACGCGAGACAATCTCTGGCAAAAGAGAGGATATGATTTGAAGGACATCAAAGCTTTGGATTCGGCTACATTCGAGCGAAGAGACGAACATGGGATCGCCCATAGTCTTGGGCCCCGAAGGATCTACCATTTCGAGACGGGGCTATGGGTTGACTCAGACGAAGTTTTCTACGATCCTGTCACTGATGAAGAGGTCGATGATCCTTTTGAAAAACGAGAAAAGCCCAACGACGACTCCTGGACTGTTCAAGGACAACATACGTGGGATTCGGAAATCGGTCTCTGGAGAGATGGACAAGGAAAACTGAAGAAGTTTGCTACTGAAAGGGAACTTCCAGAAAGACCAAAAGTCACCACCGAAGACCAAGACCCCGATTTCACCACCGACATGCAACCGTTCTACGACAGAGAAGAAGACGAATGTCTTCTCAGAATCGAAAACTCCCCACGGTGGGACTGGGGGCGAGACGCAAAGGGCCAAGTTTGGTACTGGCAAGTAAATGGCACAGCTGGCCACGCAACCGAGTTGTGGCGTTTTGAACACAATGGAGAGTATGCCTACGGTAACGAACCGCTGGAATTTTGGGATGACTGGTATGATGATCCTGGGGATAAGGCTGAGGCGACACCCTATGGCTGGAACCTGATCACTTTTGCCAGGAGTATGGAACCTGGCAGTGAGATTCCGCAGTCGGGCACATGCGAAGACCTACGCCTATATTGCATGGAAGATGACCCGATATGCACTGACTATAGTTTTCGCTCTTGTCTTCCAAAGCCAGTGGATTTTGATGTATGGTCGAAGTAGCCATGGTGGTGGAGCTGATATCCATGTCATCTCTCCTGTGTACCTTTTTCAAATTCTCTCATACTCTTAACGGAAATTGTTCTATATATTTATTTGCATTTGATAAAGCTTCTTACATAGATTCATACATAATTGCCTGATTGTGACACGCCTCAATTGGTTTGACTATTAACATTTCTAACCAAGACAAGTCTAGGGTGAGCGGACGTGTTACAGGCGGTTGGCTACGTCACCTATCATGAGTATGACTGTCAGTCCAATCCAAAGTAAGTAGGAGTCTTTACTAGATCTAGGCAGCAGGAAAAAAGCCACGAAATCATGGAAAATAAAATGCAGCTCAGCAGTTTATTAATGAATGGAGGGCAAAAGACAAACACATGTCATTTGCGGCGTAATCGAGGCGTCGTATATGTCAAGACTTTTGCTTGCACAGCCACAGATAGAAACGCCACATGCCACACATCAATCCTCAAGGAGGCAACAAAACTAAAAACATGTACTGGATTTTAAGCAATAAACGACTTTGGTAGAATTGAAATCTATCTTATCTTGACTTTGTGACGGCTTAGCCGACCTTGGAAGCCAATGTGAGAAGCGTCCTCTATACTATAGGACTGATGACTTGAATAACATCAAGGTGAAAAAATAAACTGGTACATGAACACGCTAAACCCAACAGAACTTAATATGTCACTTGAGATTCCAGGGATGTCTCTGTTGAGGGTGGCGCAGTAGGTATGGCGCTAGCGCACGCTGGGCATCATTTGGTCGCCTCCAGGCCTGAAAGACGCTTGGCAGCCGCGCAACCTTAACCATCCGGTCACAGAGGCAGCCAAGAAAGAGCGAACCAAAGCCCGAGCGCCATAACTTATAAATGACGAAGCCCTTGGCTCAAAATCTTGCCTTTTCAACCCCCTCTTATTCTGCTTCTATTATACCAAAATGCGCCTTTCCCTCGAATCGTCGCTGGGCGATCAGGGCCTTGCTACTGAGCAACGAAGCCTGCTAGACCTTATCGACAAGCTCCAGTTCGCACAGCTCGATGATGTCAAACTCCCCCAAATCGTCGTTGTCGGCGATCAATCCGCTGGTAAGAGCTCGGTTCTCGAGGCTCTCACCGGCACACCGTTTCCGCGCGATGCCGGCGCCTGCACACGGTTTGCGACAGAGATTCGCATGCGACGAGCGAAGGAGACAAAACTAAAGGTTTCCATCATCCCCGACAAGACACGACCCTACAATGACCAAGTTCGCCTGCTGCAATGGGGCGGTGATGTCACCGGTGACACACCCTTTGATGCGATGATGCGTGATGCTACAGAGTTGATTGCTCCCAAGAGCATTCCTGGTCGCTTCGCTGCTCGCGATATCCTCGTCGTCGAGAAGGAGGGCCCCGACATGCCACTTTTGACTCTGGTCGATCTCCCCGGTCTTGTCCGTGTCGCCAACCGCGATCAATCCGAGTCTGACATCCAAACCATCGAAGCTCTCTCCGATCGATACATGAAGAGCTCTCGAACTCTTATTCTTGCTGTTATCGGCGGAAACAACGATTATGTTCAGGCTCCTATCCTCAAGAAGGCCCGCCACTTTGATCCCAAGGGATCACGCACAATCGGTGTCCTCACCAAGCCCGACATGACCGAACGTATTGGTCTTGAGGAAAAGTTCATCGAGCTTGTTACCAACAAGGACCAGGAGAACAACTTCAAGCTCGGCTGGTATGTCCTGCTCAACCCTGGACCAGGAGAGCAGTGGCAGACTCCCGAGGACCGCGCCAACCGAGAAGCCGAGTTCTTCTCTCGCGGAAAATGGGCGACTCTCCCACCAGAGATGTGGGGTATTGGTGCTCTTCGCGCCAAGCTGAGCATTCAACTCCAGCGCCACATCGGCAAGCATGTCAAGACTCTTCGCCGCCAGATCCAGCAGGCTTTGGAAGGCTGCGAGAGCCAGCTCAAGGCCATGGGTGTTGGCAAGGATACCCCAGAGGAGATGCGTTTCCAGATGGGCGAGCTCTTCACAGCATCCAACAACCTCGTCACTCCTGCGGTGAACGGTAACTACAAGAACCCTTTCGGTGAGCGATTCTTTGCCAGACAGTCAAGCCCCAAGGGTACCCCATCACAGAAGCTCCGAGCTCGCATTCGTGACGAGAGCGAGCGCTTTGCTCGGCGGTTCCGACAGCACGGTCGTAAGGTTACGTTCCAGAAGAGTCAGCCTCCTGCCGCAAATGGTGTCAATGGTACGAATGGCGCTGCCGAAGGCAATGGTCTCCCCACTCCAGGCATCGTTGGAGATCGCTCAAAGAAGGACTTTGCCGAGTTTGAGGTTGAGCCTCTTCTCCGACAGATCCGGGGTAATGAACTTCCTCTCGACTCCAACCCTCGAGCCCCTTATATCCTCTTCCAAGACTACTCCAGAAACTGGCCTGTTCTTGCACAAGAATACAAGGACAACGTCGGTGTCATCTGCAACGAGTTTCTTGCGGATGTTATTGATCACGTCTGGCCCATGCGTATGCGCGATCCTCTTCGCATGCACTTCCTCGAGCTCAGAATGAAGGACCTCGTCGAAAGCGCCGACACCGAGCTTGGACGTCTCACCGACGATATGGAACTCGAGATCCAGCCTTTCGACCCTGAATATGAGGAGCGTCTTCGAAAGTGGCGTGCCGACGCTACAGAGAACGGTGGAACCTACACAGAGGCCGAAGAGGTCCTGGAGAAGATGCTTATTTACTACGACCTTACTGCACGCATCTTTACACGTAATGTCATTACTCAGGTTGTCGAGCGACACCTTCTGCTTGGTATGCTGCGGTTGTTTAATCCTATTGAGATTCTTCGCATGCCAGACACCACCATCGAGGCTATTGCTGCCGAGAACAAGGAAACCCGTGAGCGCCGCAAGGCTCTCCAACTGCAGAAGAAGGCCATTGAGGAAGCTAGAAGCATCTGCGCCAGCCTTGCTATGCGAAGCGAATTACGAGCCTACGAGGATGACGATGACGATGCAGAAACGGATGACGAAGAGCAGACGCCTCGAGAGGTAAGCCGTCGCCAGGTTGGAGCGCCTCAGAATGGAGTACCCCAGAACGGTGCACCTCAAGGCGGTCTTCTCCAGGCACAACCGGCCCCTCAATCAAGCCGTAGCGACTCCACGCGACGAAACCGCGATAGTCGGGACGAGCGCAGTGAACGCGAGGAACAGCGAGTAAGCCGACCTCCCGTCCCGACTCAGGACTCGTACCAGAACGGCCCCTACCAGGCCAACCGTGACTGGGACCCAGTCTACCATCCTCAGCAACAGGCAACTGCACCAGGCCACGCTCCCCCACCGCCACCTCCTCGCCCCTCAAAGGTAGGCCTTGGAGAGACCGAGTCTTACTATGACAATGCGCGTCGCCAGGACTCCTACACTGAGAGTCCTGGACGAGGTGACGGTCGCCGAGAGGGTGCGAGGCATAGACTTGTGAACGCTATGCGAATGGGAAACTAAGACTTTATTACTAGAAGAGATGGATTAGATGATGCGAGGCGTTGGGAAGGGACTTTTGATATCCTTGTGTAACGAACGATGCGTTTACGGTTGGGCTATTGTCGGGTTTCGATAGATAGAATACCAAGAATGATTTATTTATACCCTCGCCCCCATGGCCTTTTAAACTCAGGTGCCCGGTTCAAGTGATATAAATATTTGCTTTTGCAGTAAAGTTGTCTAGTGTTTATATTACTTAGAAAAGAGGTAAAGTTTTCTTGACTGCCAGTGGCTTTGTCCAAATTACAATAATAATGTGAATGCAGACAAAAAAGAAAATGGAAGTCATGGCGCAAGATTATCCTTACAACACGCTAGGGGACATGAAAACGACCCCTAAAAATCGGTGGATCGCCAGCGAATTTTAGCGTAAGCCACACCCGTGAAGGGTCGTCCTTGTATTCCGCCGCCCTGCGGAAGGCATGTGATGTCGAAGTCATATCTAGCCATACTTCTATTACCCCCATCAGAACGTATTGATAAAAGCACGAGAGTCAGCTATGAAAACAACGACCCTCTTGCCGATGTGTGGTTCGACGGTTTCAGGACCCCCTCAACATGCAAGGATGAGGTCGCTCTACTCTGTGTGGCCAATCCCTACTGCCATTTTACCGCCGCGGGAGCTAGGGCCAAAAGATGTCACCATAGGCGCTCTCTCAACATGAATGGCACAGACAGGAACGTTGGCTGTATAAGACATACAGAAAAGACAATGATGTTTTGAGAGTAGGTTGTGCTGCCCCCATCTGATTGGATTGCTAAACAGGCCTACCTACCGAGCATACTACTGACCAAGTTGCTGGTTCGATATTCACGCGCCGACCACGATGTGCAGCCGCTGGACCTGCATCAAGGGAAACACAGCTGAAGTGTGAGCTGAAATTAGCAAGCCAGGATGCTGTGACCAACATGCAGAACAAGTGTCGCACTAAACGAAGGAGTCAAGAGATGCCTCAGCCGGCTTTCTCACGTTAAAGACGTCTGGGCCCTTTCTGTCCCCTCTTCCCCCAATGATTCTCAAATATCTCACCTGCTAACTAGTTACCCAGTCATTGCGTAGCCATTGACCCGTCCACGTACAGAAAGCGAACGCAATAAGCCCAACTTGCCAATCATGGCTACCGTCCAGGAGGCGGAGCAAATTGTGCGGCGATTAACTAAGAAGTATGGGTTTCTGAACGAACAAATGATGGACGATATCGGACAATTCAATGCCCAATATCGTCGGGAGATCGATGAAAATTGGCTGGCGATGGAAAGCGCCGTATCGCACTCCGTCAAGATGTAAGTGTCTATCTAGACCATGTTTCTTATTGTACTGACTGAAACCATCCGCTAGATTGGCAAAGCAGATCTATGGCAGTGGTGCTCGATTTGTCTTTGAACTTCTTCAGAATGCAGAGGATAACGCCTTCAACAAGGCTCGCGAAGCAGAAGCGCTGCCTTTCGTCTCTTTTAAGATATATCCGAATAAGATCATCGTCGAATGCAACGAAGACGGCTTTACAGAGCCAGACTTACAAGCTATTTGCGCTGTTGGACAAAGCACCAAGTCAGCTTCCCATGGATATATCGGCGCCAAAGGAATTGGTTTCAAATCCGTGTTCATCGCAGCATCAAGAGTTCATATTCAGTCTGGGAACTTCTCATTCGAATTTCGGCATAACAAGACGGACCCAGGCATAGGCATGGTTAGACCTATCTGGGTGAGTCCAGTTGAGGCCATCCCCAGCCCTCTAACCCGCACAACACTATACATCCATGACCAAGGTGACCCAGATGAACTTAAACACTTAAAGAGGATTATCTCTATGCAATTTGATGATTTACAGGAAACTTGTTTGCTCTTCCTGCGCAAGCTTGAGCAAATCAGCTTGGAGTTTTACGATGAGAACGGCCAACTGGAACGATCAAAGTACTTCCGTAAGCATAAGATCGACGAGTATCGTGTGTCTCTGGAGACTACATCTGGTGCTCATGGAGATGAGACTACTCAAAGTCAAATTTATCACATCACGAGACAAATGGCGACCAACTTGGCCCGGAGCGATAATCGCGAGCTTCCTGATACCGAAGAGGCTAAGAATGGTTCCTCCAACGCTGAAGTCGTTCTGGCTTTCCCAATTACCGACAACTCTGAACCACTTGTCACTCAGAAAAACCAAGACCTGTTCGCGTTTTTACCTCTTAGAAGATCCGATTACAAGGTTGGCTTCATCTATCATCGCACACAAAACAAAACAAAACTGACCCTGCCCTAGTTTTTAATTCACTCTGATTTTGATACGAACGCCAACCGACAGGATATCATTACCACGTCGCGGAGAAATCTCGACCTTCGCGGTTGGATTGCGTCTGCTTTCTTTCAGGCCATTCTGCAGTTCTGCGAGCATCCTACACTCTGCTACAGCTGGCCTATGTTCCTCCCGTCCTCCTCAGATACCAGTTCCGATGCATTTTGGTCAGGCCTTAATCACGAGATACAAAGCTTGATGAAGAAAACACCAGTTCTGAAATCCCGCAATCGAATCGACTTGCGCCTGGCAGGGGATGTTGTCATTCTCACCGGCGATGCCCAGGATGCGGAAGGGAATCCTTTGTTTGACGACCCAACTAAAGATCTTTTTCTTTCGTCTAAGTATCTCCAAAAGACAGTAGATATTCTCAAAGGCTACGGGCTAAGGATACTCAACATACAAACAGTCCTCAACTTACTGGAAGCCGATCTCAGCAGTCCCAACTCCAGGTTCCACGGAGAAAATACGACCGATGAATGGCACTCGGCTGTAGCACGACTGCTTTCCAAACAACTCAAGTATCTGCTGTCTATAAAACCGATACTGGAGTTGTTGCCTTTGCTCCCTCTGAGATCCGGAGAGTGGACATCGACTACATCCGGGCAAGTGTATTTCCCAAAGACGGGGGATATCAACATCCCCGAAGCCTTAGACCTCAAAGTTATCGCTGCTCATGCATCCAGTAATTCGGATAGAAGCACGTTATTCCAACACCTAGGAGTCTGTCAAGCCACATATGAAGACGTGAGAGCATCGATCCTCAGATCGTTCACCTCGGGGAAGCCCTTATCGTTCGAAATACTCAACGAGTATTTGAATTTTCTTTATCTGACACACCAGGCCGGGAAGCATGAGCCGGAAGAATACACGAAAGTAGAGATCGTCACTGTTGCTTGGAAGAGAAAGAACCCGCAAAAGGCGGATGTATATCTCCCTGGAACACACCATATGTACAGCCCTTCAAACCTTTTAACCGCCGAAGACGCCTCATCAGATTTATCCGTGGATTTCTTACACTCAAGACACATGGAAAGCACCCCAGACAAGCCGAGCTCATTCCACCCAAGCTGGGAGACGTGGCTCTGCAATTCTATCGGTGTACGTGAGCGGTTGAGACTCATGTCACGAGATAAACGCGGTTTATCGGATGTCTTTCTGTATATCTTTGAACACCGCCCAGAGAAATTCCTGGGATTATTTGAGCATCTCTGGTTACACGAGAAATCAGGTTTGGTGACAAACCGGGCTCTCCGATTAAAGATTGAGGATCTAGCTGCTCAGAAACTCTGCGGCGTTGACTATTCACTTAAGCTGAACGAAGCCTGGCTTCCTCTCAAAAATTTGAGACACCTTGTCGACCGCTATATGGAATATCCTAAGCAATTTCCCTTTCTCAAACTCGAGGAATCAGACATAACCGTTGGATCAAAATGGCATTTCCTGAGTGACTACTTCTCAGTCAGTAAAGACGATAGCATGGATTTCTTACTCCAAATACTTCAGTATATTCAGCGCTCATGCCCCGAACGGCCTTCCGATAGTCAAACACAAAAGGTGTTCGACTTGTACATCGCCATATACGCCAGACTTACGGTTACTAGTGATGGGCCAGACACGAGACTCAAGATTACGTGAGTATAACTTTTGTTCGCAGATGTAAACTTATAATTGATCTGTTATCAGGCAATTCTTTGACAAAGGGGGCATCCTCGACCCTAATCAGAATGATCCCATGTGGACGACATCTCGGCTCTGTTTATGGACCGCACCGCCAGATATGGTCATGTTTCACTCTCTCAGGGCCTCCTACATTCAAATGATGGATAATGAGAAATTTAGGAACATTGAGAGCCTATTCAAGAAAACACTTCAAATTCCGGATGCGTCGTTGGCTAACCTGGTAACCGAGCTGACCAAACTCCGGGAGGAGGGTTGCGAGGAAATATCTCGCATGCGGACAATCTATGATTACTTACACAAGGCAAAAATACCTTTGCCGAGTTTAAAGTACGTCAACAGCTAGTTCCAGGATGGTAAGGATCGTTTCCTACATGAGGCTAATATGAGAACAGAGCTGCATTTGAGGCGTCCCCCCTCATCTATTGTGAAACGCGACATGGGGAGTCCGGTTGGTATAAGACCTCAGATTGTCTGTGGTCTAGTGAAACAGTCATCCGCGGTAAAGCCATCCTGGACGAATGTTGGGAGGCTTATGAGAGCTTCTTTGTTGGTAAACTAGGTGTGAAGCTGCTCACCTTGCAGATGGTCTACGATGAACTGCGACAATCATCAGGGAAAAATACGGAAGAGACCAAAGTGGCTGTGCTATCACTCAATGGTCTCCTCCAAACAGAAACGACACGACTGGACCCGGAGCCCATCAGACAAGCCAAAGTCTTTCCGGTCAGATACCCAAATGGCACTGTCGTTTTGAGCTCTGTGAGCGTTGACTTTGCCATTGGAGATCGGGACAAGTTGAAGATGATGTTTCGTGACAAGGTTGCTCTTTTGGACTTTGAGATGGATGAAGTTCGTCGCCTTGGACCATTGATCGAATGGCTGAGACTCCAAGATCGCTACTTGTCTAACTCTGTGGAAGAAAGTACTTTCATCTGCAGTGACTCGGAGCATCCGATTTCTACGCCTAAACGAGACCTCAAACGCAAGGCTTACCATATTGCTCGGTACGTACTGAAAGGGGGTGCATTTATTTCCATCATTTACTGGTCTCGAGATACTAACAACGGCTTGTCCCGTAGTGTCGCTTCTACTTTCAATAGCCCTCGATTTGAGGACAACCCGCTCGGTCTCTATGAGCAGCTTCGCACAATGAGAGTCGTGGAGGTCGAAAAAATATCATCTGTGTTAAAAATCTTCCAAAACAAACAGTCGTTCGAGATTCCAGTAGCAACCGCTAACGAGCATATCGAAGATTCGACAGGAAACCTCACGATTTATGTCCCAGAAGAGCGCAGAGCCCAAGAGCTCTGCTTCGGTTCAATCCTACCTAGGAAATTCGCGGCATGGCTAATGCGCTCGCCGAAGAGCCCCGCCGATGTACCAGTCGAAACGGACATAGTTAAAGTCTTGACTGCAGTCTTTGCAAGTGAAAGATTCGTCCTTGATGATGTCCTAGACGACCAGGGAATCTTAACAGTGTCGTTCCACAACGAGGATGAAGAAGACAACAATGACGAGGCAGAAGAGCACCAGGTGGGAGATCAAGAGGAAGAAGGCCAAGAACAACGACTATCAGACAGTCGCCTCGAAACCGGTGATACCTCTCCAGAACAACTAACACCCGATCTTTCTTCTATAAATGCTGTCACGCCACCTTATACTGGATCCTCCGGAACTTCGCCAGAGGGAAACCTTCAGGACACATTCGTCGAGGAGACCATCTCCCAGCGAAGCCATATGTCATATCAGCCTCATTCAGGAAGGGTACATCGCTCATCTCAGTCAGACTTGTCTCCTAGCTCACCACAGCCATTACACCACACAACCGACCATGCTCCTTCAAACCCACTTTCGGTGATGACCTCGCCTTCTGAACAGCAGTCTTCCGAAGACGCTAGATATCGTTCAATCCTGGACAGGGTCATCGAAAAAGCCCGGAATGCGGCATTCCCATCCAGAGGTTCATTTGATATGACCCATATGCGGAACGCTCTACCTGGAGGTGATACGGACGCTTACCAGAGTTTCGATGGGCTGGACATGATGGGTCAGTTTCGGTCAATTAACCAGCTAGAGCGCGACAAGAAGGTCGGGGCTGCAGGCGAGTTATATGTGAGCAACCTCACGTGTACATCGTAGGCTTTCGGGGTTAACTGACATATTCGTATAGGTATTCGAGCTTCTGTCATATCTTGACTTGCCAAATTGGAACCGTTCGAATTGGCAAAGTACGATCAGATCGTATGTGACTATTCACCCAGACTACACGGATCTACAGGCTTGGAGAGGGAGGGAAACTGCCGACCTAGTCTATGTCGATGCTGAAGGAGACTTGACCAATACATTGATCGGTTGTGGCTATCTTGACCATGATGAGTGGCATGGGGCGCGGCCTAAATATTACATAGAAGTCAAGACCACGACTGGTCCATGTAGTACCGCATTCTACATGAGCGGAAAGCAATACCAGCTGGTAAGCGTTTGGAGGACAATTGTTCTGATCACGGGCTGACTTTATACAGATGCAACAAGTTCACCACACCGAAGACCATTCGGAGATCTACATAGTCTTTCGCGTGTTCCAGCTCAATAGCGACGGGATTGGCCTGTGTGTTTATACTGACCCAGAGAAACTCAGGCAAGATGGGGGTCTACTGTTCAAGGGACAGGCGTGGTCTATTACCCCAGGACCAAACATGGGGTAGGTCAAGCTTAACGATGGATGATTATACAATTGTGGCCACAACAGACGGCAGAAGGGGGAAATGAGAGGGCCTTCAGGTACGAGGAATGAGAGTTATTCCGAGAGAACAAGGCATGATGGAACTAGCTCAGCAGCTTCCAGCATTTAGTTGATTGGGTAAATGTGGTCCATTTGGGATCAATGAACGACAGCTACCCAAGGCATTGCCATAGCCTGCTATGTTATCATCAAGCACGCATTCGAAGCACGGGTGCTTAGTTAGTTGGACATCTGAGGTTCAACAGCACGGATTACCCACCACAATAGACTGCGGCCTAAATGGAAGTTCTCTTGAGTACCAGTACTGGCAGCAAAGACAAGTTCTCCGACTTGGCAGTGCCCATTAGCTATTGCAGATGACAGCGCCGTAGAGCCACAATAGATTCCGGCGTTAAGGTCAGAACGTCTTGGGGAAAGCAGATACTGCACCGCAGGCAGCCGCCCATCGCGACAAGTCAAGAAGAGAGCTGTATAACCGAAACCCTCTCTTTCAGTTATATGAAGAGCTGAAGACCTGAAGAGAGGTTTGATGATATCGACGTGACATTTAGCCAAAGCGCATACAAGCGGAATTCACCCGTCTTTTCTTCGAGTTGAAACGGCCGTATATCCGTAAATCGAGATCAAACCTAATTATCATGGCGTAACAGGCTTGCCAATGACGACGAGATACCAAGACATCGGGACAAACGGCACAGAAGCATACGCGTTGGCAGTACCGATTTCCACAATAAAAAACCATCGCAAACAAAAACAAGTTGAGGAAACATAAAAATAGAAAAAGAAACGCAGCTACGTATTTCCTTGTTATTTCTCCGATTCAGTGGATCTCTCTCTCGTTCGTGGACCTGTCCCCGTTCGCGTGTCTCTTGAAACCCCGGATTTTTACGTCACCTACGTCATATCGTGTTACACGTTTGACAAGGGGGTAGCTCTCAGCCCGGGAATAAACAAAAAGCAGCTCCCGTCTCTTTACCACCTTCTATACCTTTGAATCATTTTTTCGTGCCTTTAGTTTCTTTCTGTGGCCTTCAAAATGGTGGGGAAACGTCAGTGGAACAACGAAGGCGCTCGCCATCGCGGCCGTCACGTCGGCGAAGAAGCAAACCACGATGAACACCCTCGCGATCTCGAAACAGGCCGGTACTCATACTACGACCCCAACAAGAAATCCCGTCCCAAGCCCCGAATGATGCAATTCCAAGATGCAGCGCGCACAGCTCTCGAAGATGCTCGTCGCGGTGAGATCAAGCGCGCACTACTTCACGGCATCGATCGTCAAGGACTCGAGAAGTACAGAAAATCAGAAGAGGAGCTCAAAGCGATGAAGAATAAAAAACTCCGTGCTTTCTACGAGCAGCAGAACGAGCGACTTAATGATTGGCTCGAGGTCGACGCTGTGGTGATGGCGATAGCGGATGATGTGCTGGAGAGCATGAATCCTGATCCGGACCATGATGGGGACCAGGAGAGATGTGGAGGGATTCAGCGTGTGGAGGGCAGGATTGGAGAGTTGTTACCTGAGGAGGAGAAGGAGAAAAGAAGAAAAGCTGCGAGAAAGGCGAATTTGGCTATCAATATTAACGTGATAGCCAATATCCTGCTTCTGGCGGGAAAGACGTTTGCTGTGTTTACGACGGGGTCGCTATCGCTCGTTGCGTCGCTTGTAGATTCAGCGCTGGATCTACTATGTACGCTTATCGTGTGGTCGACGAGTAGACTTGTGCTGTGGCGGTTGCAAGCGATGCAGCGACGATTTCCAGTTGGACGAAGGCGGCTTGAACCATTGGGTATTCTTGTGTTTTCGATCATCATGGTCATTTCGTTTCTGCAGATTCTGCAGGAGTCGTTCTCGAGATTGCTGAAGCACTCCGAGGCCGAGATTCTGAGCTGGGCTGCTATTGCATCTCTGCTAGCGACGATTATCCTCAAGGGAGCTATTGGGCTGGGATGTCGACCTATCAAGACAAGTCAGGTCCAAGCCCTTGTGCAGGATTGCAAAACGGACGTCATCTTCAACACACTATCTCTTCTCTTCCCACTGATCGGTTACCGCGCAAACGTATGGTGGCTCGACCCCGTCGGCGCTGGCCTTTTGTCTCTCTTCATCATCTACGACTGGGGACACACATGTTTCGAGAACGTTGTCCGGCTCTCAGGCGAAGCGGCAGACGACCACACGCTCAAGAAGCTAATCTACCTGGCCTATCGCTTCGCGCCAGTAGTAGCGGGGTTCAAGAACGTGACGGCGTATCATGCGGGAGATGGCGTCTGGGTTGAGTTCGACGTGTTGCTGGATGAGAAGACGCCGTTGAATAGATCACACGATATCGCGGAGACGTTGCAGTATTGTGCGGAGGGGTTGGGGGTTGTGGATAGGGCGTTTGTGACGACGGATTATGCGGCGAGTGGACCTTTGGGGCATGCGCTTGATTCGGAGTGGAATCATTAAGAGGTGAGCTAGGATTGAGGAGAAGAACGGGGATTTGTATGATATAGGTGTAAGATATGTGGTGTTGGGGTGAGCTTGGCTTATGGCATAGATTGCGAATGGGCTTGGTTGTGGACTTGGCGGGTGAGATGCCTTCACATTTATGACTGATAGGATGAGGCTGAGTATAGGCACAAGCGATTTGAGACTATAGAATGATGAGTACATAGAAACAATAGACATACTCGTGGTCAAGCCATTTTAAACCCAATTACTGAATGGTGAGAATCCAGTTCCCTAATTGCCATCTGATGCCAAGTCTGCAATGGCGCCAAGTCGTGTGAGCATTCTTCTGACTTTAACCTCGTGAGCCCCTCAGCATGGCTTTGTTGTTGGCGTCCACATGAATCATCATGAGTAGGCGTTGAATCCTATCAGAGTCTGGGGTTGTCATGATGAGCTAGTGGACCCTGACTTACACGAGGGACCTTGATGTCCTCATGATGCAATGTCCATCAGGGTACGTCCTCAACACCACAAATTACAGAAGCTATGCTGTACACAATATAAGCTCCAAAATGACCACAAGGGTTCTCAATTCTCATGAGATACTCCATGAGGGCTGAACCTGTCACCATATAAACCAACATCTTCCCCAGACCCCAGACCCCTGACCCAACTCACACCTCTACCGCCATCACCATGTCCTCAATCCAAGTGGAAGAAGAAATCTACGACGTCCTCGTCATAGGCGCCGGCCCCTGCGGTCTCGCCATCTCAGCCCGTCTGCACGAACACACCCCCGCCGCTCTCTTCACCGACGAAGAACACCGTCGCTTCCACTGGATCTCCAAGTACGGCAACAAAATGCCCCTCAAGCACGTCCGCAGCGGTAAAATCTCACCCCCCAAGCACGCTGCAAAACCGCAGTACAAAATGTTGGTTCTTGATGCAGATGGCGATACGTGGATGGGCCGTTGGAACAGGTTGTTCAAGATGTATGATATTTCACATCTGAGAAGTCCCATGCTCTGGCATGTTGATCCGCTTGATCGGGATGCGCTGCTCGCGCATGCGTATGCTAATGATAGAGCGGATGAGCTGGTCGAGATTAGGAATTGTGTGGGTAAGGAGGTTAGTAAACATGGGAGGAAGAAGAGTGGACAGCGAGCTTGTGGTCGAAGGTAACCCCCCCCCCCCTGTACTCCCTCACTGAACATCTTACTGACGTGAGTAGACAAGAAGCTCGTGTTGACATCAACGTCAGAGAGCGCAATGACTACTACAACCCCTCAACATCTCTCTTCTGCGA
The DNA here is from genome assembly GCA_013758895.1 of Fusarium bulbicola. Taxonomy (NCBI): domain Eukaryota; kingdom Fungi; phylum Ascomycota; class Sordariomycetes; order Hypocreales; family Nectriaceae; genus Fusarium; species Fusarium bulbicola. The sequence continues at coordinate 30,448 of JAAOAI010000568.1, forward strand.
CCACTGCGAAAAAGTAGCAGCGCGGTATAATCTCAGCTCAAACATGATCCGCAAAGAATCCCTTCAGCATCTAGACTACGATGAAGTAAAGGGTATTTCCATCGACGGCGAGAAGCTCTTCACCGTGACATCCAACAAAACTCGTCGATATGCTCGCACAGTAGTGTTAGCAGTCGGTCCAGCAAACGTTGCCAAAATCCCCCGCATCCCTTCTATGCCCGATGAGCTCCCTCAGACATGTCACAGCATGCACATCACCGAGTTCCCAGACCCTATCGTCAAAGCTCGAATCGCCGCGAAGAAAACAACGAATATTCTTGTCGTTGGCGGTGGCCTCACATCTGCGCAATTAACGGATCTTGCTATTCGAAAGGGCGTCTCCAAGGTCTGGCATGTCATGCGCGGACCACTGCGCATCAAGCACTTCGACGTTGGTCTCGAGTGGATGGGGAAGTTTAAGAATGCGAAGCAAGCGCAGTTCTACTACGCTGATTCAGACGATGAGAGGATCGAGATGATCAAAGAGGCGAGAGGTGGAGGAAGCATCACGCCTGGTTTCCACAAACGACTCAAGAAACATCTCCTCACAAAGAAACTCGAACTCTTCACCGAGACAAGTCTCGTCGATGCGCAATTCGACGCCGAGAAGGGTACATGGAGCATTCAGACCAATCCACCCATCGACATGCCAGCCATGGACTACATGTACTTCGCAACCGGCATCCAAACAGACTTCTCCTCGCTTCCCTACCTCCAAACAATTCTAGACAAGTACCCCATCGAAGGACGCGGTGGCTTTCCCTGTATCAACAACGATCTAATGTGGAACGATGATGTCCCGCTCTTCATGATGGGAAGACTCGCTGCACTGCGTCTTGGCCCTGCGGCGCCGAATCTAGGCGGTGCGCAGGTCGGTGCGGAGAGGATCGCGTGGGCTATAGAGGATAGAGTTGCGAGGCAGGGGGAAGATGAGGGGGAGGATTATAGGAAGGGGTATTTATCTGGGCATGGGAACATGTATAGTTCTTTAGCTTGTGAGTAGATGAAGTCATGGGGGTTCTCATTGGTTCAATGCTGAAGAATACCCCTGCATTATCATCCCCGCACTGTTAGTTACCGTAATGAACTACGCCTCAATCCTTCAACACCAACGCTCACCTTGTCCTCTGCATATTTATCATCGCATCCCCCTTCACCCCCCCTCCTCCAAATTCCCTTTCAATCATAAATGGCTCGCACAGGAATACAAAAAGCCAGAACGGGCTGTAAAACATGCAAGTATGTAACTCTCTCACCAAACACATTCTATAAGTTTAACTCTCATTTCAGAGCCCGCAAAGTGAAATGCGATGAGACGTGGCCGCGCTGCAAACGCTGCCTGACAACAGGGCGCACATGCACAGGCTACATCCCTCCACCCCCCGGTTCACTCTCATGGACTTCTCTTCTACGCATCAAACCTCAGACTTTACCTATAACCAACACAAAAGAAATCCGCAGCTTATCGTTCTTTCATCACGTGGTCGCCCCCGTGCTCTCCGGTCCCTTCGATGGATCTTTCTGGACGTATTTCGTCGTTCAAATGGCGCAGTCTGAACCAGCAGCGCGTCATGCTTTATTGACGATAAGCTCGCTATTCGAAAGCTTTGAGCCCGCGAAGGAGAGTGTAGCTGATGAGTTTGCAATAATGCACTATAACAAAGCAATAAGTATTCTCACGCGCGATACAAAACCGTGTGTTGATACCGTATTGCTTGTTTGTATGATGTTCATATGCATTGAGTTTCTCCGTGGCAATCGTGAAGCCGCAATTACACACGCCAGCCACGGCGTACACCTTCTCAACTCCGAAGGTCATAAATCCCGCCTCGCAAACACCTTTGCGCAAATGAGCGTATTCCCCCTCTTCTTCGTCGAAGTAGGAACTGACTTCCCCCTCCTCCAAGGCGACGAGGGCGCAGATCTAAAGAACCCCGTGTTCTACACCATAAGCGAAGCACAGCACGCCTTGGAGCATCTAAGTATAAGGATCATAAAGCTTGTTCGCGATGGCAATGCGTTCCGGCTACATGTCGTTGATGACGCGCCGCAGGAGTGGGTTCTTGATGAACAGGCGGAGGCGAAGCAGGATCTTGAGGCGTGGGGGGTTGCGTTCGAGAGATTTCGGGCTTTTGGGGAGGAGAGGGAGGATTTACCGACGTTGGCGCTTATTACGAGATATAGACTTATGAGGATATGGATTATGAATTGTTTTGAGAGGGGGGAGATGGGGTATGATTTGATGAAGGAGGATTTTGTCACGATTGTGGGCTGTGCTCGGAAAGCAGCCGAGTACCATGAGGCTCAACGTACGACACCGGGGAAGTTCATGTTTAACGTTGGATTCAACCCCATGCTTCATTTCACAGTATGGAAATGCCGGTACCTGTCTCTTCGGGTCGAAGCACTATCCCTCATGCGCCGGCTGTCAAGTCAGCAAGAAGCACTATGGGATGCAGCGCTGATGTACAACGTGTCACGGCGGATCATCGAGGTTGAGCACGGCATTGATCTATGTGGCGATTACGATATAAATGATGGGATATTACCGCCCGATGAGAACAGAGTGAAAGGATTCTTCTTCAGGGAGAGTCCGGAGGCAGAGGCGATCATGTGGGATAAGAATGCTGAAACGGTGTATTTCCTAATGGCACATCCCGAGGGTGGTGTGATATTCAGGAAGGACTATGTTAGGAACAAGCACTTGGTCTTAGATAGCGGGCAGACTTTTTGGATGTAAACGAATCTGCGTTGATAGGGATATTGTTATAGATCCCTGATTTTAGATAGAATAATGCATTGCTGCCAAAAGTGGCCCTTTTCATTCCAACACTCGATAGATCTCTAAGCGCGCTTGATCATTGCCTCACGATCGGGACCGGTGCCAATGTACTTGATCTAGAACATGTACGTCAGTAAATTGTCTTTTCCCATATCGGGGCACCATACCTTGACTCCGACATATTCCTCGATGAACTACACAATTCTCAGTATAAGTCATTCTTAAAAAGAGTGGTCACTGTACCTCAACGTATGCACGCGCTTCTTTAGGTAGCTCCTCGAAGGACTTGGCATTTGTCGTAGGTGTTTGCCATCCTGGGAAATCCTTGTACACGACCTCGCATTGATCCAAGATATCCAGATCAGCTGGGTATGAATCGATTTCCTTCAATAACATCAGTGCCTCGCCATGAGGAGGAAAGCGTAAAATGCTTACCTTGCCATCGATCTTGTAGGCTGTTGCGACGCGGATTGTCTCAAAGGTGTCGAGAACATCGAGCTAAAAGGCGTCGGTTAGTGTCGCGACAAACAGCTGATAAACAGCGAGTACTTACCTTGGTCAAGTTCAGAGCAGTGTAGTTGTTGATGTCATTGGAGTACTTCAGAACCACCAAATCGAGCCTGCGTGGTGTTAGCGAGTCTCTGAATGAACGTGGTCCTACTTACCATCCGCATCGACGTCTGCGGCCAGTGGATGTTCCCTTGGCACGTTAGATCAAATGATTCAATAAAGTTTTGATAGTGTCTCACCCATTCTCTTCCAATTTCTTGGAGCTTGGTTCCGACCCTGCATTAAATCAGCCTCATATTCGCATTAATAGACAAACGAGTACTCACTCTCCCAAGTCTTCGGTCTTGAAAGCTCCCGAGCCCACTCTTGTCGTGTAAGCCTTGACGACTCCGATGATATCGGTGATCTTGGTGGGATCCAAGGTAAGTCCACCGATAATACCGGCGAGCGAAGTGTTGGACGATGTTACGTACTGCTTTGTCAGCTGTGGTCGGTATGGGAGTTTGGGTTATGAAAACTCACAGGATATGAACCATAGTCAAGATCGAGCATGAGAGCCTGAATAAACGGAATCAGCACTGCGTCAACAGACTCGGACCAAAATTCTCACATTCGCTCCCTCGATCAGAATGGGAGTGTTGCTCTTTTGCGCAGTCTTCATAAAGGACACTCCATCAACAGAGTACTTGCGCAGCTTCTCTCGGTACTCCTCGAATTGAGCAAGCTCCTCTTCGACGTCGTACTTGAAGAGATCTCCATAGCGCTTTCGGTAGCCGTCGGCCAGACGTCGAAGCTTCTGCTCGAATAGCTTGGGGTTGAAGACATCAGCCAGTCTAATGCCACTTCGCTATTGGGATTTAGCAAGCCTTCCACAACGTAATCTCAGGTGTCGTCATACCGCAGCTTTGCAGCTATAAGAGGGTCCGATACCTGAAAAGGTCAATACGAAGTCATCTATGAAGACATTTGCTCAAACAAACCGCGTCCAGTTGTTCCAATCTTGCCCTCTAGACATTATTAGCCGTGTTCAGTTGCATGCGCAACAAGACCTGGAACCAACCTCCGAGCTCCTGCTCCTCAAGTCCATCAGCGGCGATGTGGAGCTGTAGGTCGATGTGCACTCGGTCAGAAACACGAATTCTATCGTGAACCGCCTCAAGCCCCTTTTCCGATAGAGCCTCCAGCTCCTTGAAGAATTGCGGCACGTTGAAGACAACTCCGGAACCGATGAAGTTCATGCTATTATATGTCAATTGACTCGATCTTCGGCTGCGTCTCAGGTAACGGGTGGATAGTACCATTTCGGGTTGATGAGTCCGGAAGGAAGCAAGTGGAAGCTAGCAGTCGATCAGTCGTCGAAGAACTCGTGGCTTGAACGTCTGTTTGTTACCTGTACGAAACTCCATCGGCACTGCTGGAGTTAATTATCCATTGATACAAGACGGTTTATCGCCCAAAGATATGTCCAACTCACACAATAGAGTGCCCTGCGTTATGGCCTCCCTAGTATTGTTTTAATAAATGTTTCGCCTTGGTCGATTGTGCTATGACTCACAGCAGCGCGCGCGCAGAGTTTGGCCTCCGGTGCAAGGATATCGGTCAGCTTTCCTTTCTATGCCATAAAAATGTCAGTATTCAATCTTGCAGTTGTCTCTCAATTGTCATGGAAAGACGTACGCCCTCATCTCCTGTTAAACGCGAGGTATTAGCGCATCAAGAAACATCAACGCCATTGCCTGCGGAATCTTGAAGTGGCAGAGTCCGCGTAGCAAGGTAAAGCTGTAGCAAAGCGTACATACCCCATTGGGAGCCAAGAATGATCGTGATGCCCATGTTAAAGATCGGAACAACAGTTCTCGGTGGTTGCGTTGTTATCGCTGTTGGAGAAAATCATGGAGATGTCATGCAGGAAGAAGAACCACCCCACCAAGACATGCCCCGCCGGATAATAGATACGCCTTTCGCCGAAGTCCCGACCTCGGAATCGTTACCGTACATTTAGCTAGTGACTCTTGAGATCCTCCATATGCCTGCCATTTAGAAGCTCTTCAAATAATCGCCTTAGGTTCAATACAATCAATACTTTGGAATGATACTCCGGAGCATTGTTCTTAATCTCAGATCCTTTTTTAGCCATTTCGATCTCTTGAATCAGGTTTAGCCTTTTATTGAAACCACTCTGCAAGGCAACCCCTGTGAGCTAGCCAAATACAGTCTAGTCAACATCTCCTTAAGGCTGAGTACAGATCCTGATTTCCAATCGAATTACGCGATTGGCCAGCTCGCATTTGACTACGCAGTCTTTGGCGAGCATGCCATCCATCTCGCATTGCAATGTCGGACTCAATGAGGCATTGCAAACAACCTCAATTATAGAAACAGAAAATATACTTATAAGGCCCCCAAATCCCATCTCATCATGGAGCTGTATCAATCTCAGTATCAACATTCAATATGCATTCTAATCTTGGAGCTCTTATTCTCTATCTCCTTTCGGGATCTGCTTTGGCATCAGCGATCCCTGCACAGACACAATCCCACGATGTTACCCTTGTAGCTCGTGCTGCTACAACAGAAACAGCTGCGCCAGAGGGATGGTTTACCACTACGAAAAACATCGCTACTATTGGAGGTACAACAGATAAATACGTTACCATTCCCGCCAAAACAATCTCAATTGTTGTCCCAACATGTGTCCAAACTCTCGAACCCGATGAGAACGGATGTCTTCCCCCAGGAACATGTAACGCCCACTGGAACTACTATCCCAGCTTTGCGGCTGCAGTGGTATTCGCTTTGCTCTTCGCAGCCCTTACAGGCGTGCATATTTGGCAAGCTGCTCGGTATAAAAAGGTCCGTACGTTTTACTTTTGTTATGTGATTGGTCTGGATGTAATAAGCTGACTGGTGCAGACATGGTGTTGGGTTGTTATCATGGCGGGGATCTGGGAGACAATGGCGTTCACCTTCAGAGCGATAAGCACGAAGCATCAACAGAGTACAGGTGTACTCTTGACGTTTAACATCTTCATTCTGCTCGCGCCAATTTGTATGTCAAATCTACTGCTTCTCCATCGCATTACTAACAACGGCAGGGGTTAATGCGTACGCATACATGACTCTCGGCCGAATGGTCTACTACTTCATACCCACCCAATCCCTCCTCCGCATGCCGGCTGCTACTCTAGCTGCCATTTTCGTCGGTCTCGATATCCTCTCATTCATCGTCCAACTCATTGGCGGCAGTATGTCTGGACCTGGATCACCACCGGACGAGCAGATGAAAGCCGTCCATATCTACATGGGCGGCATTGGTCTCCAAGAATTCTTCATCGTCATCTTTGTCATCCTCTGCTTCCTCTTCCAGAAGAAGATGCACACGATTGAGCGCCAACACCAAGGCATCAAAGCCTTTGTTACCTCAGACTGGGGCATGCTTCTCTGCACGCTGTACTTCTCATTGGCCATGATCTCTGTGCGCATTATCTACCGACTCATTGAGTTCTCTGGCGGAATGGGTCAAGATAATGGTCTCGTCACCCATGAGGTGTACTTTTACATTCTTGAAGCAGCACCTATGTTTTTGGCGCTGTTGGCATTCAATATTGTTCACCCGGGAAGTGTCATGACGGGCCCTAACTCGGACATGCCTGGGTTGTTCTCTTTCATCAAGAACAAGATTCGGGGGCGAAAGGGAAAGCAGTTGCTGGACGATCGAAGCGACAGCGATGTTGAGTTGAATCCCCGGTATGAGCCGACTAGAGAGGTTGGGCACTATGACACTGAGCCCCCGCGTTATGGATAGGTGATTTCGAATTGGGTTCAAGATAGGGGAAAATTTTACAAGTATCCGGATCGAAATAATTTGTTTGGGAAACTTGTGATAGTCTGGGAGTTTGGTGGTGTGCAAAGGTTTGGTCCAATGTTAGTCCTTCGTGTAGTATAGAGCCCAGAGATACCTTTATTCCATTGCCTTTTTAGTACAACAAAACTTTCCAATGGCTTTGCCGCTAAATTCCTATATGCAGTTTTATATAATTATATCCAGAAGTGGTTGATGTAGTAGATTAAGAAAAAACGGTTGAGTATTGGGACAGCTTCAGGGTAATACTCACAACATGTATCTTTCGCCTCAAAATTCAGTCGCCCTCAGGAATCTCAGCATCGCCTCTAAAAATGTAAGTTAACAGTACTTATTTCTAGCTATATCAGCAATTTAAAGGAAGATTGCAACTTGGAATTTATTTATCGCCTTTTGTGCTGCGGATTATCATGGCCGGGATCTCTCGCTCCCTTTCTTTGGTCTCAAGGTCACGATACGAAAATCTGGGGATGTGGGCTTGTGGAGCTTCAATAGAGCACAGCGTCGATGCGACATCAAACAATGCTTTTGTACCTCTTCGGATGATACGCCACCAATCCATCCTGTGTCACAATTAATGTGTCGCAATCCTCCTTGTTCTCGGCTCAACACGGCTTGTGATTTTCGTTTCTCAAGGTATGTGTTGTGATGTCATTCTTCTTGACGTCACCATATCGTAGAGGAGCTTGACTCAAGCTTCCTCCAAACTCCCAAGCCCAACTTGCAATAAACAAACCATCAACCAAACCAAACCAAACTCTCCAAACTCTCCAAACTCTCCAAATAATAAATTCCTGAATCGTCAAAATGCGCTTCCTAACCACTCTCCGCCCAACAACCCGTCTCGCCCCGCGCATCCCCATCCGTCCCTTCCACGCCGCCCGCATTCTCCATCAAGACAGCAAAGGGAGCTTCATCGATGGTCTCGCAGATGGCGAAGCCAAGGGACGCACAGGTGGTGGAGAACCACTCGACGCGACTTCTAAGAATGCACCTCCTCAGCCTAAAGTGTCGAATCAGAGTATCCCAGGGAACCAGACTGATGAGTTGACGGAGGAGCAGAAGAAGGAGGTTGAGGAGCATAACCGGGACTTCGACAAGAAGCATGATCGGGGGGATGTTGCGCCTGATGACAAGGTTGATAAGAAGTTCTGGGGTGGGGAGAGGCATGGGGAGAAGGACAAGGAGAGTGCGACACCACCTAAGGAGAAGTGAGGATGGAATGATGATGGCCTGGATGTCAATGGATCGGATGTAGGGAATTCAAAGACCCGCGAATGACAAGTACACGTTATCAATGGAGCCAATACAACCAGTTTTACGCGTCTGAATGTGGTCGTGACGTTGTGTTTGCCCACTCCATACAAGGGCCCCTGACGAATTAATCGTTTTGCTATGTTCTTAGAGCCACCATGATAAGCTCGAGGCCCAAGGATCTCTTTAATTATTTTGGTAGCAGCAGCGTGCTCGTTTAGTGTTTATGGCCAAGCCTCTCCACTCGCTGCATCATCTGTGCTAACCACCTCTATGAAGAAATGACGTTGACTTCTTCTACCCCGAAGTGACGAAATCCGAAGCTCGAAATCGCCTCCCTAGTGCTGGATACTTACTCAAGAAATGAGATCCTGTCCAAGTGTCTATTCTTCTCCTTGGTAGTATCTTTGCTGCTATCAGTCCTGGGCAGTGGATCTAAGACTGGACCATCTCCCACTAGCCATTCATGGCCGACAACCTGCATTTTCAGCCAATCGCATAACACGGTGTAGTGTCATTTCTCACACGTAGGGCCGCATCTCATCCCCCCATGAAGGTGTTTACGAAAGACTTCGTTCTATTCCCCATCGCGGGCGGCCCTTCAAATGACGTAGGGCCGTAGCAAAGAACCCCAGCGCCAGCATGTCTCTTTCTTTGAGTCACAAAGCATCTCGCCATGTTTCGGCTAAACAATAGCACTGCAGATCCAATTCACCAAAGACCGTCATGCGGAACGCTCCTGTGGTCTTGGTCTTGGGCTTTCGGTCGTGCATTGGCCTCGATATGCATATGGTTAAGGCTCTTCACCCTGTCTGTCGCAAGTTGTCTCTTGACATTGACGATCTTTTCTTCGGTCTGCCATTAGGCTATACCGCCAATAAGATGAAGGACATGTTGAAACTGCTCTTATGACGCCATACTAAGTATATGAGGTGTGTGCGATCGCCAGCCTCCAATTGTCCAGGTGTCATCGGAATTGACCATATGAGGTGCTCCAGGCTGTGGACAACGCTGCGATGGCATCAGGGATCCCCTGAAGAGCGTGCCAGTTGGGACCCAAATTCGCGTGTCCAGTTAGGACATTCATTGAAGTCAGCAGCGGACTGGGTAAAGGTGTAGGGAGGGAGACGAGGACCTTGTGGAGATGAAGGGAAAAAAGAGTGAATATTAGGCTGTTTGATATGGGACCGAAATATCGAACACCGCATCGGTCGGATCCTCCCGTTTTGTCGTTGTCAGGAGTCAAAGAAGCTGAATTATTGCCAATGTGTGGTGACCCAGATACGAGAGAAAGGTCATTATCCTATTAGTAGGTCCGCACGTCTCAGCATGAATTTGGTCCCGGCTTCGTTAGCTAGATTGAGGCCTTGTGCGAAGAGGAGGAAGGATAAGAGAGCATGACGCGCGCCAACAGAGTGAGTTGTGTATAAGGCGGCCGTTTTGTTTTTGAGGTAGCCATATAACATCAAGGTCCAGCAAGGCAAACGACTTTCCATATTTCTGTATGGCGGACCATTCCCCGTGATTTGAGGAAGGCCAGCGACTTTCAATGATCCCCAGAAGGCAAAATACTTCTCGTAGTACCAAGGTAATGGGGCAGACAACATTGGGACTTCCAGTGTGGTGTGAGTAAGGGAGGCAAGCAAGTTCCAGAATGAAGGAGCCGCGTCGCGTGGAAGCATCGTGGGAATAGAATTAGCCCAAATCAGAATCTTGGTGTTTAGTTTTGATGGCTCGAAAAGTCCAGTTCACCACATCGCTTGATGATGGCAATCCTGTAAAAGAATAATGCAAACTTGAGGGACGCCAATCTCAAGCTCCTCATTTCCGTTGAGGGTTTTCTTACGAGTAAATGCGATAAAAATGATGTAAAGGCACACTGAGGCTCGTAATGGGGGAGTGGGGTTTCATAAAATAGCAATGCATCGCGAGAGAGAAAGGCAAGGCGCCTGGAACCTATTCATATCATACTGCCTTGTTCCAAGAAAAAACATTGGTTCGCCCTGGCCTAGGTATGGTCTAGGACCATTTGGTTCGCACGCTGCCTGGCAAAAATAAGCCAAAGCTGACGCCGTCGTGCCGTGCCGTGCCGTACCATAATATTGATCATCGTCGCGTCCTCGATAGGTAACTCCATCTCTTACCCTTGCATAGCTCTTGATTTCTCTCTAGATTATTAAAATCTTGGTCTGACAATCCCTACTGCCGGTTGGAGGCTGTATGCCGTAGACCATAGCCAAGTCTGGAAGAGCAAATGGAGTGAATATTGTGTACATGTCGTCGAGTCATACTGGGGCGTGACCCGTGAAGACTAAAGGGTACCTCGTATCCTGGCCGGTGTTCTAGAACTACTTAGGTATGGATGCTGGTACTCAGTAGGTCACCAGTTGCGACCACCATGCACCTTGCCAGTATCTCATTATCTATACTCGTGAATTGTCGGCAGGCCATCCATGATTAGATCGCTGTGGTGAGGTTCGAAGCCACAAACCTTGGAAGAACCGAATACGCTTTATAGTCCTCCGACATAATCGAATATTTACTGTATCGCCGCTAGCGAGTTTCGCCTGCAGTCATACTAGGGAAGAATTGGTCTGATGTTTTCACAGACGCCAACAACATGCCACGTCCTCCAGATTTAACGGCCAAACAGCTTCGGGATCTACTTTCAGAGACGAACGGATCTACGAAAGAAATCAACATGTATAGAGGGATGTACTTGATGGTGCTTTCTTTTCCCGGTCGATGTTTGTAGGGCTTATCGTCAAGCACATTACGCTGATCCTGTAGACTAGAGAGTAATGCGAAATGACGACGGGTGAGTGCGACTGCCGCTGGAAACTCAAGCTCGTCGAGATCATCTCGTTGTAGTGTTTAGTCAATGAAAGATAAGCAAGTGACATCCGTATTCTGGGATATCCATGCTTCTTGATCGGCGTCTCCATCCCGTCAAGCTCCACTCCCCGTTAATGCTGGTACAGCGCCATGATAACATCGGTAAATGCACATTGCTCAACAGATGAGATGTAATTGTTGACAAGTAGTGCTTAGGAAGTGACCTCTCAAGTGGGTAAAGATATCCCGGGTTCATTGTCTCAATCTCTTACTTTCTGGTCATCTGCGTCATCAAAGTCACCAGATGTCATCCTTGCTTCTCCTAGTCCCAAGGGTTGAGCTCTGGCTTATGGGGTGTGGTTTGGACCAAGACGCCGCATACACGCGTAACCATACTGCGTTTTACCGCCCTCTACTCACCGGGTATCTAACTGGTATTACACTAATTAAACGATTCAGCAGGACACGTATGCAAGGTATTGACCAAGAGCTCAACAGAACCGCCTTCAAGGACTGTTTGATCCGGAAGAGCAGCCACCGATCAAGCTGTTTTATTCCCAAAAATCTCACAAGTCCGGCCGCTGTCTATTTCCCATATGTATCTCTTTGTAAAAGGCACCATGGTATCCCAGGTCCATGACTTCCATCATGCAGACTCAGAATGAGTGTACCTAAAAACTAGCATTAATATCCAATCCAACAAGATACCTATGCACCAAAAGGTGCCTTAGTGAACTTAGCAGGGATTCAGAAAACGAGAGCTGCCTGAGCCACATTGGCGCTACACACTGAGGACGACGATGTATGTCGTCGGGACGGGGAGGTAACAGCCCATCCTGCCGCAGAGCCTCAACGAGGCAATCGAGCGGGCGGACCACCTGCAGTCGATCCGCCAACTACAAGTGGCGCAGCCAATGAGCTACCACAAAACTAAGAAAATTCCATATTTTTTCCTCATGGAAACAGGGGCAGCTTCAGGGCGCCCAGTCAGGTTCAATAGCCTTGCATGCCGATCTTGAACACATTGAGTTCCGTAATCTGGGCTTATTCTATCTCAACGGACTCGCTAATGTCAAAGGAGGGAACAGGTCTCGAGAGCGATTGAGCTAAGTGAGGCACAGCAACGTGTGCAAGGGCACCTGGAGTAAAAGTCTTCAAGGATGACAACAACAAAGATCTCGTTCTCTCCTTTGGCGAAAAGAACACGCTTATCAGTACCGGCAGTCAAAGGGCTTCAAGCATATGGATCTGGGGCAGTGAGGGACCATATTGATAGCACATCTAATGTTTCCACGGGATGACGTATTCCGAACTGAACAATATGACATAAATGCCCTTTTCCGAGTGTAAAAGTTTAGGATTCGATCCCTTTAACGGTCCTAAGAGCACAACCAGGTATTCGTCCCAGTTTTTTACTCTTTCTACCTCTCTTATTCGATAGAACGGCGTCGGAATATCTCTTGATTCCGTCGTCGATCTTCAGTACCTAGTTGTGCCCGTAGGACCGTTAAAGGGACAAGATGAAGTTGGTGTCAAAAGAGTCAACGCTAAGTTCGGGACCTAGCCATACAGGGATTTTAGAGTGCGGGTGGGGCATGGCGACGCTAAGACCTTGAAGTGACGGTCGACAATCATGCGCTTCAGGCCAAACGAACGGTCTTTGCTTTTTGAGGTCCATATTCATGCGCATGCAACCAACACCAACACACTACCACCGTTAATACTACTAAATGCTTATTGCGGGGGCGTAACTATTCGGTCTCGTTGATCATCATGGGCAGACATGCCAGGATTTTGTCCGCGCCTCCAAGGTTCTTCTTCTTGTAACGTTATTGTATCTCCGGAACTCATCCATGAGGCCAGCTGCGAGTCGGTGCTTACTAGCCAGCTACGGCCAAAGGGCTCCGAAGATACAGCGATTTGAAGACTCTCTTGTATTATAGGAGGCGTGCTCGTAGCAAGGTCATGAATTACTACCTGGGGTTAGGAGCATAATCTTAACGGCTCCGCTGTGTTCGCGAGGTTGAAGCAAAAGCATATAACATTTGTTAACAAGCTTGACAAGAAAGCCTCAATCATGTACGTATCTTAGAACGGCTGGAACCGAATAAGATAGAACAAGGCAGCCGCTAGAGAAGACAGGCAAATGGACAAGGACAAGCACAGACCGGTCGAAGCAATGGCATCGGGCGTTGAAAGACAACTCCACAATTGTAAACCATTATTGTTGAGTTAAGTGACCGTCTGTGATGCGCCTATCAGATGTTGCGGCCTCGAGAGCTGTCAAGGCCATGGGTGGCTACGCTTATGCAGCAAGGTAACTCAGCTAGAGATGCTAGCTGTGGTTGCCGGGACCATTATCAGCTAACGTCTTTCGTTTCCAACTCGAAACCTGTTGTCTGAAGACGTCCTACTATAAAGTATGCCATGCCCTGAGCCATCATGTCCGTTCTTCAACCAATATCCCAAGCAGATTCCACTACACATCTAATCACACATCATCAATCCCTTCTTCACTATGTCCAGCCCTCATATTGTTGAAGTTCCTCATCAAGGGAACACTACACCTGACATTATTGATCAGAGTACTGTTTACTCGGAACAAATAAATGCTTGGCTGCGAGAAGATCAAAACGACATGCCCTGGAATAACATTGATTCAATTGTTCCATCTAACACGCAAGACAACTCCGAAGCCAACGTCGCGCCGTCTGATACCCCTGCCACTCAGGGTAGTGGGAAATAGTTCCATCCTAGAAACCCATTCTGGTAGAGGTACTGCTGTCCTCCATATCACTGAGACTTACAAATGCTAATATCATGTTGTCGGCGTCAGATCGTGTCCTTCTCGTCAACCGCAAAGACAACTTGCTGGCAGCAGCCGACATATGCTCAGTTCCCGGGGCGATAGAACGGAGACGGAGTGCGTTGCATGGTTAGACTTTTTTATTATTCGCAGCAAAAAGATATTAAGTCATCCAGGGCAAAAAATCGTAAGGAATGAAGAAATCGTCATGTACGTAGGGAGGGAGGGGTGTATAGTGGAAAGAGCAGAATATAGACTTCGTTCATGCGTACCCCAATAGCTCTGTATAAGGCCAATTCCATAATTATTCCCACTTTCGTGAATGTTATCAGAGGATTCTCTTTAGAAAGGCTAATCATTTTTTGTCAATAGATCGTCGGCTGAGACAAAAGAAGTATGATAAATCCAAATATGATGGTACTCTGCAGCAGAATACGTCACAGGTAGCGAGACTTCGAGAACCTTTCTGGAATTATTCTAGAACTTTTCTCTTGAGCTTCCCCACGACTTGTAACAAGGGCCCTTGGCTGACGCTGGAACTACCTTTGATAGGGTCTGAGGTCAGCAGGATGCTGTTATTCTCAAATCGCAATCGTCGGGATTCCTTCCTCTCCTTACTTTCCTCCCGCGTCTATCGCTTTATTTTTTTTTTTTGCTTCGCTTTCTGCCGTCTTTCTGTTTGAGTCTCTCGGCTGCTGGCTTGGCCGCGAAGGAAGTACCAACATCTTAGCTAACTCTATCCGACCCCATAGAAACCCCGGGCAGATCTGCAGATCCAAAGCTGTGACATGTAATATTGGGGGCGTTTGCACAAAGAAGGGCCCAGTTAGGACTTGACGGCAAAAAGGATTAAGACCCGTGATAGAAACAACAAAATAACCAAGCGCTTCACAAACAAAACTGGTAAAGTTACTATGTAGGTGATTGAAGTTAACCCATGATTTGGTCGAAGCTCTGGCACTTCTCAAGGCTAATTGAGTGCACAAGTCGATTCTTCAGACAAAGAAAGGCCAAGCAGGTTGAAGTGTCAGGGTGGACCTACAGCTCCGGAGCCGGGCGGTGTAATTTTCACATGCCCTTCTGACAATTGGGCAGAACCGACCATGAAAAGGGGAAGGGATGGCGTCACCCAATCATTAGATCTAAGCACACCCTTGTAATCCTCGGCAGTTGTACAGCTAAATGCCGTGATGGATGCCCCAAGTGTCCGATCATTCGACTAAAGCATTGAGACTTTAAACTTAAGCCCATAAATCCGTGTCCCCACACGAATCTTATGTAGGTACCTGTTAAGTCCTTTTCCACCTCGAAGAAATAACATTGTTGGACTACCTAAACTGATGAGGTGAGTACGGTAGTATTCTAGCGACTCTTCGGCAGATCAACGCCACATAGGCCCATTTTCGTATCCTTTAGGCTCTCCCATGGTCGGCCGCACTATACCGAAATAGCGCTGGCAGGATTCGCAAATCTTAACGACGCATCGGTGCGGCAGCTAACGTTGGGTCTTAGTTCCGCCACCCTTTTCGCCTTCAAGCAATCTCAGATTACCCCAAGAGGAACTTTGCAGTCGTCTGTACATCCGTTCCTTAGCGCGGTCGTCGACTTGGGTTTGCAGATCTGTCTAGGCTCCGATAGTGTCGCCGTCCAGCTGGCCTCTTGGGCGACATGTTGCATCCCTTCGTCGTCGACAATGAAAGCAGACGAGACGAAAGAACCCTGCTTGTATTGTACAGGGAATGTATAGTAGGCATGCTTACCCGATATACCGGAGCTTGAGAGATGAGGCCGAAACCGCGAGTCAATACCGGAGATGATATCGGTAGAGAGGCCAACGAAGAGGATCGGACTACAGGTTATTTGAGCCCTTGCCCATGCCGAACATCAAAGTCCAAATCCTATTTGCTAAGAAGTATCCGTGCATCTGGCACGGCACCGAGAGACCTTTGACATGGATGTGAAACTAAACTTCGATTAGGTAAGGCGCACGACATTGTTTATGTTACTGCCATCCCGCAATACAAAGAGATTAATTAACACGTCAGGTTTGGTGTCAGCTTATGAACGCAATATTTCGCGGCGGCATCACATGGTTGGTTCGACTTGGCCGTAGCTTAGCACCTCCTAGGCACGGTAGCAGGTACCTGAGTGAGTTGAGCGGTTGGGGTTGACTTGAGCGCAGTGGTAACAACTTGTGGGGATGGGGATACAAGGGTGCATCAAAAGCAGGCACCAGCGATCTGATGCCGTGCGATCGGCTAGATGGGCTGTGCGTATCCGCAAACCAGATACGAGATGTGCGAGTTGTCCCAACTAAACATTTGCCCTACTTACAGAACCAAGGGCTACGCCATCTAGACCGCAGACTTGCACGGGAAAAGAAGCAGAAATGTAATATCGGACGAGATAAGCTCAAGTCGAACAGGGCTATGGAAATGGAGCCTACCTTCCACGGCGTCATAACCGACCTGCATATGCGCAATGTAGCGTGCGCTGTATGATATGCTTTTTTTGGCCGGTTTACTCTTCCACAAAGGGTATCTGGCGGTTCGCCGAAACTTAATACGCACTCCAACTTCTGGGTCAACATAACGTCAGATATGCAAAGTTCCAGGGGTAGATGTGCATACCCTGGGAAAATGCAGCCACCTCCCTCACGACAACACACACCATCCTCGTCATCCCTTAGCTTTAAAACGCCCGGGCCAGCCCGCTCGTTATCAAGGGACGAACGGTAAGGAATGAGCGGAAGTGAATGGTTCAACCCGCCTTCCACTTTGCGGCTGAGCTGTGCGGCTGCTGCCGATCAGGCTCTGTATAGATGGAATGCTTCCGGGATGTTTTTAGATCAACCACAGCAACATTAGAGAGCGAGTGTCATACCCACCCCTGGGGGTGTAGATCCCGAGATAAAGGTGATCATATCCAGCTTCCGGACCGCGTTACTGACTGTACATCCAAGCCCCAACTACTATAGAAAACCCATGGACTAAAAGTTTCAGAATATACTGAACTCGGCTCCGGTGTATCTAGGAAACCGGGTTTAGGAACGCTGTAGTAGGAGCACAGAACTATAAGTACAAATAGTGATGATTCTTCTCCACTCAATAAATGATTTTTTTATTATTTTTTATCGTGAAACATATGGCCCTGTATATCGCGAGCAACGTCAACCCACAATGGGACATGTTATGCTGCCCGTAGGTCATCTCATGTGCTTTTCATTCACATTTAAAGCTTAATAAGGCAGTCAAGACTCAGTCTTATCTGTGGGATACCATTTACGGACGATACATGGATGTCAGTCCTCGTTCGACAGTGGCTCTCCAATCTCTAGGCCAGCGAGCCCCACCTCTTCGTTATTGAGAACGGGAACTGAGACAATACTAGTGAACAGTAAATGCAAACGCAATTGCGTCTCTCGTCATACGACACGACAGGTCTCGTTGAGTGCCATCTCACTCACCCCGCATCCGCAACTGTCACACATGCCTAAAACTTTAGCGCATAGGGAGCTAGAATGTAACTAAGTCCTAGATGCACCCCTGAATACGTTCCCTGTAGTTATTGCAACTACACTGACGACTCGACATCCGCTCCGCTCCGTTTCCGAGAGTTTGAGACTCCAAGTTGCAAATCACTCCCACGGAACCACATCCGACAGATTCTCAAAGCCCCACATGTCTGACCTCCAAGCTTTTGCTTACATATACAAGATCCCTGGGCGCTGGGGTATCTTTTTCGGGTCGGCTTCGCATTTTATTTGACATCCCAACTTTCATGCCATTCGGTTAGTATTAACACACCCAATAATTATCAGTTACACTTCATAACCTGGGGGATAAAAATATGTTTAACCCAAGCGAAACGGCCTGGCAAAGGGAACGCCATTAACGGCTGTTAGGACACAGGGCTTAACGATACAGGCCTGCTATAATCTCTGGGGTCAACGCAACCCGACAGTAGCAAAGTCTCTCTTATCGAGGACGTAGAGAACCTAGCCCGTCGCATGCAAGTAAGCCGCGCGACGCAAGCATCAGCTATCAGGTCTATCAACTCAAAACAACGCTCTCATTGCATACAATACCAACACTCGCGTTGTACAGCTCGGTTCGGCGAACCTGCCATGCTGCCAACACAACCGGCAGCCACAAACGTAGACACCCGCATGAGCAAGAGCAATGTCTCAGGGCTGACTTCGAGGTGGGGTGTTTGAGTAATAAATGTGGGTGGTCCTATTGGATGCCTCGAGATTGGCGGGGGACAAGGGCGTCTGATTCATAGATTGGGTTGTTTCTTTCTCATGGACGTGCATAGGGTAAATGCTCTTTGACAAGTAGCCATGCATGTTGGCGTTGATGCTGATCTCACTCATAAGTTCGCCGAACTTTCATCTGATGGAGAAAGACTTGCAGCGCTAGGGTTCCTATTGGTGAAAAGAAACAGAACAAGGTAGTTTAGCGGTTTAGAAGCCTCAGAGGACTCTCGGGGTTTAATTCGCCGACAAACATCTTCCGAGTCTGCAGGTGAAATTATCTGAGGTTGAAAATCCCGACTTGAGCGATGTTGTTGATAGTGTTTCCAAGCACAGCCATGTAGTGTACCTAGTCTAAACGTTGAGATTAGCGGGACGAACAGCTAATCGAGCGGGGGCTAAATTGGCGGCCGGAGGGTTGCCGTCCGGCAAAATCCCATTCGATTTTTCGGTCCCCACAATTAAATCAGGGAATCCCCAACTCCCGAGCACAGGTAGGTACCTATAGTCGTATGTACCTTGCGCTAGGCTCAGCCAATTTAGTGCTCAGCACAGTTGTGTGTATGTACATCAAATCACTGCGAGAGCAGTCTAAATGCACAAGGTATGCAGCATATGCAATGCAATCGCTGCGACCCCCTGCAACAACAATGTCTTGCAACTCTCATGAGTTCAGGTCGGGCTCTAACTGTTGGTAGGATAGGGTCTCTATCGATTTGTGTCCCAGGATAGTAGTTGGTGTTATCTGTCAGCTCGAAGAAGCTTCAATTTAGGTATGTAATAGGCTTGTAACCGACGTCACAAACATATATAGGTACCTTGCCTACATGGCTATGGTCCTATCAGGGACATCTCTATTAATTGTCGAAACCTGACACGTGACGGCGGATGTTCCGCTCATATGTCAGCCTGGATGTCAGCCTGGATGTCAGCCTGGGTGCCCCGATGGGTGCCCCGGACGGTGCCCCGGACGGTAGTCTGAGTGGTAGTCTGAGTGGTAGTCTGATGGGTGCCCGCTCGGATGCCGCATGGTATCTTCTTCAGGAAGCCAATCAGGATGAGCCAAGGACTAGTTCGATCTTGCGAGGTAAGGTAAAGTTACGAGCGACAGAACAAGGCAAAGAAAAGGCGGCCAGTAATGGACCAGCGCCGTGCCCTCGACACGCCAGGGACAAGGTACGTAACATTGGATCCGAACTTGCATATGGGGGCAGGGAAAGCAGGAGCGCTTAGCCTTTCTCAGATACTGCTATAAAGAGCCAACAAACAAACCAGCGGACCAGGCCACAGACAACAGACATGTAGATATGTACTATTCACCAATCCCATTACATCCATCTGTTGTCTCGAGACAACCTGATTGTTATAAATAATGGCATACCCCGGGTTTTCATACTAGGTAGTCAATGACTATGCTCAAGCATATGCTCCTATACTCGCTCATCATCTTCATCATGCCAACCTTCTCCTACATCCAGGTCCCCCGTGAATGGAACCTTTCACCCAGCATTGTACATCAGAGCACTGAATATTCGGAACAACTGAACGCTTGGCTGCGAGAGGATCATACGGACATGCCATGGCATATCATTGATTCGGTTGTGGCGTCTAGCAGTGACACATCTGAGCCCAACCCAAACAACAACGCTTCACACAATTCCGCCACTCAGGGCAGTGCCAGGTAGGCTCCTGTCCTCAACATACGTTCCGGTACTGAGGTAAGTTGATGTCTCCCTCCATGCCTGAACATAGACATAACTGACATGATACGTGTTCATAGTCAAGCGCCTAGTCTCTCATATGTGATATTACTTCGTCCCTCAACATCCCGCTCGAAGCCCTCAACGCAGTAGTCGACATAGTCACGCAGTCCCCGGAACTCGAACGACAGTACAAGAGGCACACAAGAGGCACGGTTGAATACAGTAGGATTCAAGGTCTCTGTATTGGCGTGCTCAATCAAGAGCTTGCTAACTCTAGCAAGTGAAGCTCAGGGGACATATGTACATTAACCTCTCTGTGGGGAGGGATGGTTATAGCCTGTATAGTTTGGTCAGTACTCTGACAAGACAGGAATATTTAGACAGAACAAGATGTGTCGGTGGGTATCAGGAAACTTATAATGGAATCATACAAGAATTCTTGTCAAATACAATCTAGCGTGAAGTTTGTAGGTCATCATTTGGGAGGGGGTGGTGTTGTGAATGTAATAAAATAATGACTTACTCAGCATAAATATGTCCATTGGGATTGAACGAACATTTCGGTTCGTCTATCCTACATCCTCATCCGTACTCAATGATCATATCGATCCAGCCCGCGCAACCTTTACGGCCGAGCAAGTCCAGGAGAATTGGTCCCAAAAATTTGACCGATCGTCCCGCGAATCTGGTCAACAAGAGCCTTGATCATGCCCTGAGGCTTGCCTCTTCCACCAAGCCCCTGGACAGGCTCGGTACCCATCGTCGGGAGAACATTGTCGCCAGCAGAGAGACTAACGAACAACGCGAATGGCACAAGCCAAACGCATAGACCGAAGTACGACGCGATTTGCGCGAAGCTAGGAACATCGGCCTTATCGTAGTACGAGGTACGTTGGTACGCGCGCGACTGCGTATCGGAGAAATGACGGAACCAAACATAGTGATTGACCAAAACGAGAACTACATCTCGTTAGCAACAACTCAATTTGCTCATCCCACATAGGCAACATACCACACGATGCCAGGAACAACGGATCCGACAGCTTCACAAAAGGGAAGCGTCTCATATTCCCCAGATACACCACATGCGACACGATCGTCAAGACAGTAGCCCAGAAGGGCAGACCATCAACCAGCCATAGAACCGTCTGAATGCCAATGACGCTGTAGATAAGACGCGTCAGGAACCGTTTCGCGATAACGCTGTGCTCCTCGACGAGCTCGGACAGATAGTAGAGACCCGAGGCGATAGCAAGGGTCAAGAAGGAGAAACCCAGGAGGGTTCCTATGTAGCCGACAAGAGGTAGAATCCACATTTTCTTTTGCGTTGCGTTGTGTTTGGGCGCAAGCAATGGTTTGAGTTGGAGCTCACATGTTGGAAGGAGGGGAGATTGTTATCTACAAGAGGTTGAAAAGGAGAGTGTTTTGGACACGGTTTTAACTACCAATCAGTAGCTCCATACGTCGGCGAATAGAGGCTCCGATTCCGATGGTGGTGGGGGTCGCTGCTAAGAAGTTGAGCTTATCGATAGCCACGAAGAAGTAAATTTTGCTCAACACCAGGAAATCGGCGATAAGGTGCAGCTCCAGGCTTCGCGACCCATTCATTTATTACAATTCCTTTTCCGAAGCTGGAGATCTGAACATTCCTCGAAAGTCATTTGACTTACAGCCTTCACCATGTCTCGTCCTGAAGATACCCTGTATGCCACCACAACCCCGCCATCATGCCCCTCAAGCTCACAGTAACAGTGCCGCCGACGTTCACTATGACGATACCGAAGCGCGCAAGTACACAACAAGCTCTCGAATCCAAAAC
Source organism: Fusarium bulbicola (assembly GCA_013758895.1). NCBI lineage: Eukaryota > Fungi > Ascomycota > Sordariomycetes > Hypocreales > Nectriaceae > Fusarium > Fusarium bulbicola. Next base: position 52,313 of record JAAOAI010000568.1, read on the forward strand.
ATTCAGGCCTCAATGACACGAAGGGCCCTGGAACTCCTCGATCTCAAGTCACCATCCCTCATTCTCGACGTCGGCTGCGGCAGTGGTCTCTCCGGCGAGATCCTCTCCTCAGTCGAGCCCGAAGAAGGCGGTCCTCACACATGGATTGGAATGGACGTATCACCATCAATGTTGGACATTGCACTACAGAGAGATGTGGAGGGTGATCTCATGCTAGCAGACATCGGCCAAGGCGTGCCCTTCCGAGCTGGTACTTTCGACGCAGCAATCAGCATCTCCGCCATCCAATGGCTCTGCAGCGCCGAAACAAGCGACACATCACCCTTCGGCCGCCTAACACGCTTCTTCAACGGTCTCTACGCATCCCTCAAGCGCGGCGGCCGCGCAGTCTGTCAATTCTACCCCAAGAACGACGAGCAGCGCCACATGATCACCCAAGCCGCAGTAAAGGCCGGTTTTGGCGCCGGTATGCTCGAAGACGACCCGGGCACCAAGAACCAGAAGCTGTACCTCGTGCTTACCGTGGGAGGCGGTGATGTTCAGAAGAATGGTGGTGATATCACTGGTGTTGTTGAGGGAATGGAGGGTGTGGATGTTGAGGATGCGAGAAGGCAGATTAAAGCACATGCTCCGAATATGTCGAAGGGTAGTAAGGCGTGGATTGTTAAGAAGAAGGAGCAGATGGAAAGAAAGGGAAAGATTGTCAAGGCGACGTCGAAGTACACTGGACGAAAGCGACGGATACAGTTTTAGGCTTGTGGGCTGGTTTGGCATTGTACGGCGTTGGTGGGAAAATCTTTCTTTCTAGACCTTTCAATTTGACACGGATACCCTTTGAAGTTCATACAGTTCGCTCGTTGAAAAGGCCTTTGCATTTTGATGCCTACACCAGGATATGGTGCTTTCGAGTCACGCTCGTCTTAGACGGCTGGCCAGAAAGCTTCTTCGGCGTCCAAAACATCATGCCACTTCCCCTCAACCCTCTTAAACAGCTTCTCCTTGACATCCGCACCCTTCTCCTCGACAAGCCTGTTTACAGCATCATCAATGATCCTTCCAAGCTCATCCACAAACTCAACAAACTCCTGACACGTCCAGTTGTTGATAAACTCCTTCCTCACAGCCCCACCATCCGCATCATTACTCCCATCATCCTCAGAAAGCTGCGCCTTAGCCCACGACCAAGCATCAAGGTAACACTTTTCCGTTCCCCAGTAAATCACCGCAGCTTCAAGCCAAGGGAGTTCCTCTTTCTCGTTAGGAGATACAGAAGCGTATAGAGCTTCCCAGCGTCGAAGACCTTCTAGTTTGGTGCTTGAGTCAACACGGCCATCTTGCCCAGTCTCGAGATTCACGTTGATGCCGTATTCTGCTGCTGTGTTGATAAAGAACTTTTCTTCTCGGCGGATGTTGACGAGAGCTGCGACGATCCAGTCTAGAAGCTTTGTTGTAGCTCCAGGATCAACGTTGGGTTGCACGGTATCGGGATATTCGAGGAAGCTGAGAAGACGACCAAGACCACGGCAGTAGCTGTGGATGTAGAGACGGTCATTTGCAAGCCAGCGGCCAAGAAGCTCTTTTGATGCTTTTCCGTGACCTGCGAGCTTGAGGAATTCAGACTGGGTAGCTCGCTTGTAAGCTTGCTCGTCTGAGACGAGAAGCTGTTGGGTCAGGGAGTAGGACATAATAATGATTAATGAGGTATTTCCTCAGGTTCTTGATGCGGAGATGGCTTCATGGTCTGACGAGAGCTTGGCCGGAATTATGTCATTGTGAGAGGATCGGTACAAAGTTGTTCCAGTGCAGGATGTTGGTACTACAGAGTGCAAGTCGAGTCGAGTCCGATGCGAGGTCTGTATGAGGCTAAGAATGTACGATCTTTGGTGTTTGTGAGATTAGGTTATTTTGTGTATTGTTGCGCCTTGTGAGACATTGCTCTGAACGTCAATTGTGCTGTGACGGGAAATTTTCTCGAGTCAATTGAGGTGCAAAATACTTCCTATGATGAAGACCGTATGCGATGACTTACATGCTCATTGATGGCTACTGTGCATCTCAACCTCTCATTAGTTCTCTCGTCAGCAATGATAATCAACTTCTCGGGCCGTGTACTCGGCTGCCCGGCTCGTCAAGTAACTAGACTGCCCTCAAAATTGAGAGTAGCCTATAAGAAGCATCCATTCTCATTCAAAGCCTATAGATGCTATTCTTGGGAACGGACTGTCGGACTCTCGGAACCTCCAAGAATGTGAAAACCCAGTGTCGACGGAACATTCATATCCCCGGAGTTAGGTCCGCAGTTAAACAATCTTCAACGCCATGTGATTTCCTCCCCAGCCTCATCCATGCCAACCATGTGTCCAAATCGTCCATCTCTTCTACTACCAAAAGCTTGGCAACGTTCTATAACCCGCTAATCGCTCACAAATTGACATCCAGTACGATCAACTTCCTGGTTCATTCTGCTTCAACCGTTGCGTGATCGCCGTTATCCCCGTCACGTTATTTTTCTTGCTGCGTCCCTTAATCTGGGGGAACGAACGGCAACGAAGCTTTGCCGACAGGGATTATGCAGCCCACTTGGTTTAATTAATGATGGCATCCCCCACAATAAGGGGCTTGTGTTAACTGTCAGCAGACGAGGAAGAAGCAAGCAAGCAAAATTGATATTGCGTATGTTTGAGATTCTGGAATGGCCAGTTTCAGCTTGAGTTGTTGTCTTTTGGTCTATGCTTGTTGTGCGGTGAGTTTCACGGCGCATTGATGGAGGAGGTGAAGCATTGAGATACCAAGTCGAGGGTTTAGTCGTAAACTATTGATAGAAATGTCGATCAGGTACACGTAACATGATGTGACAAGACCAGTCTAGATCTCGTATCAAATCCTCTGTAGCCCCGATTTCGAGAGGGTCAATTTCAGTGCTCACGAGATGCACCCCTAATTTACAGGGACCCCAGCAGCATCGAGGGGGGCTGAGCCTCTGAAACATGGAGCTCTCGGAAGCATGTCATTCAACTCAAGGCGCATCGTCAGTCTTGCATTGGCCTTTTAATGAATGCCTCTTGCCCTTGGATGCAATAAACCCCCCTTCCCTCTTTTTTCCCTAGGTTTTGCTCCCCTCTTTAGCAGACTCGCCTTGGCTCCTGATTGTTTCTTTTATTTTGCTCAGAATAAACAAACTGAATCGTTAATTTAATTTTTCTATCGCTCACTCACTCACTTACTCTTTATCATGATTCTCGACAAGGAATTAGGCGCCCTTGCGTCTCGCGCTGAGGGAATGGGTCTCACGCGGGTGCTCCCAAGAGGATCCAAGGAAACATGTCACGATGATCAATACTCGGATACCTGCGAAAAGCCCAATATTAGCACAGGCGAGATCATGCTGATTCTCTTCGTCGCCAGGTATCTTACACCTCATATCTCGCATATCGGTCAATTTTGTCTTGGCTGACCTCATTCCGCAGCGCCGTTGTGGCCCTTGGCGTTATCGCCATGCTATGCTTCCTCCATCGCCGTCGCAAGCGCCTGGACCAACTCGAAGACCCCAAGGATTTCCAAGAACTCGACGACTACGGCATTGCGCCGATCAAGCAAAAACCAGCAAATATGCCCCGAGCACCACCGCCGACGTATGAACGATCGCAGGACAAGAAGGAGATGAATACGGCTTCGCCTGCGACTACGAATGAGAGCTGGGGACGGCAGAGGGACTCGACTGATTCGTTAACGCCGTCGCTTCGACTGGCGATGGGGGTGACGCCCCGAGATACATTGGCCAATCACTAGGGAGGCATTCCACTGTGGACGGTGGGCGGATGAGCTACTGCAGGTGTCGATCGGTTATGCATAATCGACCTGAGGTGCCGGGTGTTTCAGAGATGCAGCTAGAGATGCAGCTACGCAATAGTCGCCGATTTACAGAGGGGATAAACAAAGATTGGCATGTCTTTACGATGGCGTTTGGAGGATCAATTGGTATGGACGGCGTACGGGCTTTTTGCAGGATGGGCGTTCTTTTGGTTGGGTTTGGACTACCCTGCGCATGACTAGCGACAGTTTCCTTGACAATTCGAGAATATTTTGATACCTGGTTGCTGGCGATGTATCTGTGATGGGGAAGGAATTGTGACATTCTCACCACGCAAGGCTAACATGTGTAACAAGACGCTCTGGACGAAGAGCGTCTTTCTATGTGTGACATTGATTCAGTCTTACTCAGTCCAGCTGATCACGTCTGAAGCGATGGGGCTCTGTGTAACTAACTCTATTGTCAGCACATTTTGGGGAATATGCCTTTTTGACGACTGGGATACACTCGTAGGATTTAGACCTCGTGTGCCCTAAAAAAAGTCACGCAGGTTGAGTCATAAAGTTAAATACGCGAGTTAAAACCCTCTACTTCTCCTGTCAAAGCAAACACACCGTAACGTTTCTTCTTTCCAGACGGAATCGTTTGTCACCATGGCTTCCACTTGCAACCAGAACAGCAACGCTACACCTCATTGCTTGCAAATCTTCAATCCTCCTCTTGAACCATGCGGCGATTTTCACTTGTTTGCACGTTTTCCGGCTGATATCCGCTGGCTTGTTTGGCAACATTCTCTCAGTCACGAGCGATGGATTGATATCACCCTGGATCGTTTCGATCACACAGATCTTGCACATGAAGTGCGAGAGCTGGCAAATTCTGAAGAGTACAATATCGTGTTGAGCCATCGTTGGAGGACTAGTAAACTCTTTCGAACCACGTCTGAGTCACGCAGGGCGGCTTTGGCTTTCTACCGTGTTCAACTACCGTGTTGGTACAAGTCGAAAGACAAGAATATGTCGAGAGGAACACTGTATGTTTGCCCTGAATTGGACCACTTGTTCCTCAACAGCTTGGAGTATTTTGAGCACTTGGCAAATGACATCTGGACTTGTGACCCTCTTCATGTTGGGTTGGTCAACCTTGTGTTGCGATCCAGACGTCCAAAAAATGCTATTAATACGCCTATTACACAGAATAAGGATATTTCTGTCCTTCAACAAGGCTTTTCCAGGATCGAACGACTTACCATGATGAACACCAGGGGCTCAAACAAGCTATGGGGCGGTCTAAGGCCAAGCACTAACTACCAGTGCCGAATGAATCAGCTCGTTCCCATAAGAGGTGGTATTCAGAACTTCGACAGACTGCCATATGACCCCCGATTGTGTGGTGAAGGTCTCAAGCGAACGTACTTAGGCTACTGGTGTCCTCGACATTCGTTCAATCACTGGTTCAGAGTACTCTCGAAATTACGGGTAAAACACGAGCACAAGGTCATCTATCAGTTTGGCAGTTGTCGTGAAGAAATAAGCGGCTGGGGGGACAAGAACTTCCCTACCATATCTGATCGCGAATCAGCTGCTGGGTGGTTGCGGCGTGACTATGAAGAGCTCGGGGAAAGGTTTGAGCGCTTTGATCGGTCACCAAAACTCAAAGGGCAAATGGACCAAGAGGTTGCCAGACTCCTCGAAGAATCACCCCAACCAGTCGTTGGATTTTGGCTGTTCCCTATGGATAGCATCTTAACTCCAGATGACCCCAACATCCATGATACAGATACTCCTGTAGGAAACGTAGGGACAGTTGATATGTCACAGCACATGCCGGAGCTGTGCCTGGCAAACATCTATTGACAGTGGCTGTGATCAACAGACACTTGAGCTTGGTGCACTTTGAACTAGGACACATGATCCTACGACATGAGTCAACGCGAAGAAAGGTTCCGTCGATTCTAAGAGATCACAGTCCAATCCCGTCTATAAAAGGCTATTTCAATCCGTAGTCTGGACCCATTTCATCTCATCTTCCTATCATCACATCATCTATCTCACTTACAACCACAGCAACAATAAGGCAGCTATTTCAGTCATGTCTGAACAATTCGCCACGGCCCAACAGGCCATCAATGCACATACCAACAGCGACGAAGTTCTTATGGATCAGTACGGCACTGGCTCCGGGGCCGATGTTCTCTACACGGTTGGCCTAGCTACTTGCGTTAGAGTCGCAGTAGTCGGCACATACCCTGCTGGAGCCCGCGGCCGCGGCGGCAAGGATCGCTTCCTCGCACACGTTTCCGACACGGAGCCTTATGCAGCCCTTCAGGGACTCATCAACAGTGTCAACGAAGCAAAGCGCAACGGAACGAGAATCGACGAGGCAAGAGTTGTGGGG